>JASDQU010109130.1:83188-101802 GCA_032191745.1 Picea mariana
TATTATTTTATTAATTTTAACTTTAGTAATTTTTGTTTTTCATTAATGGGGGGTAGTTAATTTAGTTTAACTTTAATTTTCTTTGATATTTTTACATAGGATTATGATTAATGATTTACTTTAAACTTTGTTACTAATCGTAAATAATGTGAATAATTTTTCTATTTTTTATTTTATTTTAATTTTAATTATTTTCCTAATTTTAAAAAAGGGAAAATTAGCTAAAATTAAACTATGAGCCACATGTCCCATACCCTCCCAAATTCTTATTCAAACTATCCATAGGGGCTAAACCATTTAAACCGTTGAATGACGAACTCTCTTATGCATGTGGGACTCATTTTTTCCAAGTTGAAGATCAATGAACATGATTCACCCAAGGACTTAATTGACAAATACTGAGTGGTGATTTTTAAATGGGCATAATTGTTTCTGCAAGTGTCGGAATTGGGTCCATGATACCTCATTAGAAAGGTATCAGGCATAGAACTGTAGTGGCAGAGGTCTCTAGGCTAAAAAAAGTGACAAAAGACATCATAAAATGTAGAAAACTACAACCCATAGATTCTAGGGAAAAAATGATTGTGTGGACTTTAGGAAGCCATATCGGGGCTATGGGCAACGAAAACAATCCCAAGACAACTTGATGGAAATATGGAAGATAGAAGACCATGATGGGACTAAAAGTGATGGAAAATAATGAGTGGAAATTGTTTGAAAATTCAAAACACAAAAGACACGGAATTCAACTAAAGAACGGGCTAGGAAGACTTCAAATAATCATATCTCAAGCTACAAGAAACACAATCAGACTAACAATAGCTCAATGGAAAGATGGGATAGAGGAGAAGAAGATAATAATATCTTAATTAGCAAGCTAAAGCAAGAAACACCCTAAACAACTCAAGAAATTTAGAAGACGAAGAAAATAGGCAGAGTGATTAATATTTTTTAAATAAATATAATTTGTAAACTTCCATAGGGTGAATGTAACCACCGGGTCTCTTCATATTTTATTTGTAACTCACACATCTACATTTTCAAAATGTAAAAATAAATTGAGGCAAAATGAAATGAACGACTATGAAAACTAGAGAGTCTCTCTTGTTTTATAAAACAGAGCTCGTTGGAGGTTAGAAGGGACTTTTTCCCTTTGTAATGAAAGACAATACTATTACTTTTGAGTTAATAAACAACAAGAGGCATTCCAGTAATTCATGGTTTTGGTGGATGTACATGAGATTATTCTTTGTGCATTTGTATTCTACTTGAGTAGATATGATTCTGTTGTATGAACTACTTATGCACTTTGTTCTTTCTACTTATGTTATCACCTGTTTCTTTGTGGGTACATAAATGATGTTATGAATGTATATTACAACTATTTGTCTATGTATCTGTAGCATTGTTATTTTCATGTATCATTTGAATACATGTTTTTTTTCTGATTCTGATGGTATTACCTTACAATGTACTCATTCTTTTAGTTTTGTTCCCATGATAGATTAAGAGTAGTTAGGATTATATCAGTTTCCTTTTAGTTAGATTACTCTTAGGATTAATTAGAACTCTTTAGGGGGAAGTCCACTATCTTTCCCCTTTTTCTTATTTTAATTATGAGCGGCAACAAGGCTCGTATACTCTTCAGAAATGCTACACTACACGAGAGTAGGTATAATTGGGACCTTCCATCATGCATTCTCCCTTACCTTCTCTACATGCCATTCAAACCCTTCAATACTGGGAAAACCAACAACCTGTTTAGAGACACACCTCTAATTCTTTATTCATCATCTATCATCATTGTTTCTAATTCGAGTTAAGGAATTAGGGTTGTAGACTAATCTGAGTTAACGGATTAGCAGTTTTGGATGTCTAAGATATATTATCCAAAACCCCTAATCCATTAACCTAGATTAGTCTACAACCCTAATTCTTTAACCAGAATTAGAAAACCATCAGTGAAAAAACGTATTGAAAAATCACTAAAAAGGGATGCAAAAATTGTCAAATTTCTTTTTTTAGGGGCTCCTCCCCCCGTGAGCCTCCCAAGAAGGGGGGTTATGCCCCTGCTGCAACCACCCTATAACCCCCTTGCATGTCTGGCACAATGCAACACGTGTGGTTGGTCATGAAAATAATATAACACATACCCAACAATATCCCACTTGTTGTTTTCTTTGCATACAAGGGGTCACATGATTACATAGTCAACAATCCAAGGCAATAATGTCCATTGTTTCTCCACACCGGGAGAAATTATCGATGCTCACAGAATTTTTCAATGAATCTATAACATTCTTCAAAGTTTCCACCTTCATCAACAACACACTTGTCTTCAACCATGTCTCTCACAAAATGACACTAAACATCAATATGTTTTTTCTTTGAATGATAAGTCAGGTTCTTTGCTAGATAACTTAATAAATTTTGAGAGAACTTATTCTTTGAGGACACTTGCTTGCAAGTGATCTGGGTTATTATATCTATTTGTCATTATGATTATGATTATGAGATATTATGAGATATTATGGATTTGATGATATGTTATTTGGTTGTATTTACATAGATTGGTGCTATTGACTGGGTTCTCCTGAGTGTGTAGGAATTTGGACCTCAAGGATGCAGAGGCATCGATGAAACCCCTTCGACTCTGGATCGAGTCAGGGAGTGGACTGTTGGGTTTGAATGTTGTTGATGTGACATATGCACATATGATTAGATGTTATGATGATTGATTATTATTGCTGACATGATTTGTTGATGGATGTAGGCTAACGATAGCTTGCCTACCAGACTCACATGTGGAGTAGAGGGGTCACGCATGACAACAAGAGACTTTGAGGGAGATGTGTGGCAAAAACCCTTCCACAACCTACTAGCACTCACGTCATGGCTCGAACTGTAGGTTAACGATTACCTAGTTCGAGAAGTCCCATGATGTGGTGAGGGCAGACTGTGACAGTCGCTCATGATGATTCTAAGGGGCGCGCAATAAGGCAGAGGCCTTATTCCTTAGAGGCCTTTAGTCTCCCATAAGATCACTTGGCAGAGTATTGACTCTAGGGGTTTGATGTCTACCAAATTTAGTCAAGAGGCGAGTGGCACCCTTGGAGCATGTAGTCATCCTTAAAATGAAAATTATGATAAGTAAATTATAAAAACAATTTTTCCCTTAAAAATGTCGCCCAACCTAGTAAATTTAAAACCTAGGTCTAAGCAGAACCTCTGAACAATAATAATTAGACATATAACAAGAAAGGGTTAAAGAAATTCAAACTTTATTTATTAAAGTAAAGAAAAAAATATAATGGAGGATTAAATTTTTAAAAAAGGGGGTAGTGGTTGTTTTTATCTACATTTGCTAAATTAATTTTTAGTTAAAAAGAAAAGAGGGTAAATGGTTGTTTTTATCTACACTTGCTAAATTAATTTTTAATTAAAGATGAAAAAGGGTAAATGGTTGTTTTATATGCACTTGCTAAATTGAGTTTTAGTTAAAAAGGAAAAAGAGGGAAACTTAAAAGAAAGAGGAAACTTAAAGAAAAGGGGAAATGTAAAGAAAAAGATGAATGTCTAACTTAGTAAGGAATCTTGCCTTGGAAACTTTCTATTTATGAACTCAACTAGGAATTAAGTAAGGCATAAGTCATTTAAAAATTGTAAGGGAATATTGGGACACCGAGGAGCATTTTTAGGAATGCATTTAGGTGGGTGAGGGAAATAGGAATATTTAATTAATTAATAAAATTGATTTTCTGGTGCAACTAGGGGATTGGGCAACATGTGTACGGGGGAGGTTTTTCAAAATTAATTAAATGAAAAAGGAATTTAATGAGAATTTGGGAAACTAATTACTTGAAAAATCTATAAAAAGGATGGAGGAGGAGGATTATGGATCTCATCTATTGCGTAACGTTACGCTTCTGAAATTTTATCTTGACTAAACTTTCTCTTGGGGGAGTTGGGATACCTAGCTTGGGTAACGAGTGGTATCTCAACCTTGCGAGGCGAGCTGGGTGCTATCATTCTCTGGTATTGTGTGCTTGGCCCCTTTGCGGCTCGAGGGGCTCAGGGGGAATAAGAGTACCCCTAATATTGGCTGGGAGGTACCGGTGAGGTCACATCGGTCGACAAGCGGGGGCTGGAGTGAGAACGCATGGGACAATGACTCAGAGCTTTCTCATATGGCTACGATATGCATGTGTATATTTGTATTGAATGGTTGTTTAAATATTTTTCCTACGCCTTCAGTAATGTAATTCTATTGTGTTAAGGTTTATGTTTAATCAACGTAACACTATCTAGAGATTTCATTTTATCTTTCAGCAAATTGTCTTGATGAGCCCAGCATTTGATCAGAGAACTTAAAGTCACCCCAACCTTATGCTCGCTATATTTTGAATTGATTTCCCATGGAGAACCCAAACTCTGATTGCAATGACTTCTTGGCGTTTTTTTATTATTGATTTAATATGAAGAAAAATTGTGTTTTTATCTTATGTCCCTTATCCTTAAGTTATTAGTCTGTGACTGAGCAGTCGACCAGGAGCCTAATTGACTGTCTTCACTCCAGTGTTTAAAACTAAGATTTAAATGCCTTGCTTTCCTATGCATAGATTAAAACTGTCAGATTCTTTCTCTGCCCAACAAACTCCTTACTGTGTACAACAAAAATTCCTCTTCTTACTCTGCAATTTGTGTAAATTCATGGGGATCCGAACTGTCTTTCCTCTATGTTTTTATTGAAAGAATCCATTGTCTACGAGTATTTTCATTATCTTGTATTTTCCTTAAATCAGTTTAATCTGTGAGTATTTCCATTATTGGGTATTTGATTGGTTGTTTTATATTGTGTAATAACGGTTTAATTGTATATTAAACATGTATGGAAATTTGCCTTGGTTGACGTGATAATAATCATGTTCTTGATATATTTCAAAATTTTGAAGGAGTGGAAAGCTACTAGAAATTATAAAATTGTTAAATTCCATTTCAGTATTAATTATGTGAATAATTGTCTCAGAAATTTCTATATAACCAATGCAAATGGAATGGAGGAATGGCTCTTATGGAATTGTTGTTCGCCTTGGTTATTGATACCTCCATTGTTATAATTTTTCGTCATCTCAGGTTTTTTTTTTTATCGTATTGAGTGAAATTTGAAAATGGATGACAGCACTTGATTGACACTCTCTCTTGCCACACATTACCGTAATGTTTAGAACTGATTCTCGCCCACAAAGTTAGTCAATTTCGAGAGTTGAAAGTAAATATACAGTCCTGCATAAATGTTATGTCTGTCATTAGTAAATGTTCTTCATACCCGGGAGAATTCGGGATATCTTCATACCTTCTACGCTGGCTGTTATAATCATTATATTCCTTCATATATGCTCTGTTTGTCAATAGTAAATGTTCTTCATATACCCAGGCATTTTTCTGGGAGTTTTACACAACATTTACACCCCTATTTATGGCATATTAAACAACCTTTTTCCCCACGATTTTCTGGGTGATTTACCCATCTTTGACACCGCGAGTTCACCCAGCCCTTACCACTGCGATTGATTGCATTGGATAGAGATTGAATGGATTGGCATTGAATAGTGATTAAATGGATTGGCATTGAATATCATTTGAATGGATTGGCATTTGAATAGATTGGCATTGACATGGATTGACGACGAATATTCAATAGACAAAATTTTTTATAGACAACAAGTTTTTATATTTTATAGACAGTAAATTTTTATAGACAACAATTTTTTATATTTCATATTTTTTATTTACATAACGAAATCATATTAACTCAGCGATTTCCCTTAAATTTTATTAGTGACAACAATTTTATTGTGAGTGAATTACCATGATTTGTGTTGAGCGTTGATGAGCGATTACTATGATGAGCGATTTTTAAAAATCTTAGACAACATTATCACATTTTATAGACAACAAAATCATGTATTAATGGATAGCGATATCACACATCTGATAGACAACAACATGACTTATTTTATAGATAGTGAACTCATGTATTAATGGACATCGATATCACACATCTAAAAGACAACGACATCATGTATTTTACATATAGAAAAATCATGTATTAATGGACAGTGATATCATTGTTAGACATATATTTAATAATATACATCCAATTTAATGAGAGACAACGAATTTAATGAGAGACAACAAATATAATAAGAGACAACGAAGTTAATAATATCGACAACGAGTTAATAATAATTGTTGTGTATAGATGGTTGTGTGTGTAACTGCGAATATAATAATATTGACAACGCGTTAATAATAATTGATGTGTATAGATGGTTGTGTGTGACTACGAATTTAATAATATTGAATGACAAACAATGATCTTGTAAAGGTTTGACAACGATTTTATTTCTGGACATCTATTTAACTGATCGATAAGATGACGTGGAAGTTCTTTCATTAATCCAAAAGAAAACCCCTTGTATTCATGTTCACATATATTAATTTGTGTGTTTATGATGGTACACATTATTTAGCATAACAAAATCTAAGTACTAAGTCCTTATATCACTATGATTAAGCTAGATTTTAAATAATATTCTATTATATAGAGAATTAAAATAGAATACCCATGCACATGAATTTTTAGATAATAATCAAATTAATTTTGTTTTACAGTTGGATACTTCCTTGAAAAAGGTGCCTCATAAGAAAAAAAGAATTCTTCAATTGGTTACTCGATTTAAATGTTGAATGAATTCACCTCGCATCTTGTTGACTTGTTGATTGGGTGCTTGGGTATACTCTTCTTGTATATTGACAATTAATTCAGTCTCCTAGTGCGTCGGAATTTCCTTGGGTTATTGGTATAGATATGTTATGTTATGCCTTGGTTACTATCACACCTACCACTTACGACGGCATGATTCCTAACGAGCGGATCATTGCACACCCCGATTGATAGAAGTGAAGGATAACCTAGCCAGAGTCATGTGCTTCCCGATGTGGACGTTTTGTGCATTGTAATTTATGTTGGTTCTTGAGTTGTAACTCTGGTTGTGTTGGTTCCTCGCTCACCATGAAGGTTTAAGTTACTTGTGTCATTTGAGGTTGGTTTCCTCTGGTTGATCTTGATTTGTTCCCATATATTAGTTGTTTTATTTGTCCATTTCATTATTGCATGTTTGTCCAGTTGCATGATGTGCCAGTATGTTGGGTCGTTGTTGTCTGTTGCCTCATTTGCAGGCTTTGTGTTCATCATCGAGTTGTGTTGATTAATTGTTGTCATTGTTTCCTTCCTGCCTTTAAAAAAAAAAAAATGTGTTTGCATTGTGTCGCATGTAGTCATAACGACAGGGGTCGTTACATATGGTATCAGAGTCGGTTCGACCCACGACTTGGGATCACTACGACTTTCGTTGATTTTCTATTTGATTATAATGTTGCTAATTAAACTAATCATGGTTAGAGGACATCGTGGAGGTAGATGACAGGGTGCTAGGGGAGGAGGTGTGATGCCTCCAATAGCATCCAAGCCCGAGGGGTCTAACCCCTAGGGAGACGAACAGGTTGGTGGGAAGGAACAAATAGTTGTGGGTGATGTGGTTGGGTTGTTGAGGTATTTTCAGCAAATGTCTAAGGCACTGATCAATCATTTGGATAGATATGAGGCCAGGGCATCGACACCCCCTGAGGGTCCACTGCATGCTCCGGTCCGTACTGGTAGCATTCATCCCGAACTTGAGAAGGTCAAATTTCTTGATTTCTTTGGTGCCCTGGATGACGCAGCCACCGAGGCATGGTTGGAGAATATGGCGATGTGCTTTGCACTTTGAAAATATACCTCCAATAGGAAGGTCGACATGGCGGTCTTTCAACTGAAGAGGAGCACTCTTCTATGGTGGAAGATGCTCTTGCCACAATTGAACATGGTCATCGAATGAAACTGTTTCGAGAGAGGTATCTATTGGAGGGATCCATTGAGTGTCAGCTCAATGATTTCAATGCCTTTCGATAGGGAGGTCATATGGTGCCTGAGTACGAGGCCCATTTAATGGAGCTTCTTCAGTATTCTCCGCAAATGAATACCAAGAAACTTAAGGTCAACAAGTTTGTTTTTGGCCTTAATGTCAACATTCGTGCAAAGGTTAGTATTCTGATGCCTCAAAACTTGCATGATGTTGTCCAGAAGGCCCTCATAACAGAGGAGGATCATATCAATGGGGTTCAGAGCAGGACTCCAGTGAGACCAGCTAGGAAGGTGTCATCTGGTGTGTAATTTCATCAGACACCAGCTAGAAATTCACCAGGATATCATGGTTTCCGGAGAGGATCCACTTTCACTACACCTCGATGACTAGCACCTCAACAAAAAACTCCCTACCGAGGACCACAATGCTAGTAGCAACATCGACCGCAACAGTAGTAGTTTAGGCATGTTTAGCAGAACAAACCAGGGTTCCAGGTCGATGGGCCGTCAGCTTCTACTTTGGGTACCAAGAGTATTGGACCAAAGAAAGGGTGTTGGACATGTGGGGAGCCACATTACCAGTGTGACTGCCCATAGGAGAGGACTAGAGCATCTAGATCAACTAGACCCACTACCGTGGGAGATTTGAGCAAGGCCCATCGGATTCATGCAGCGATGAATAACTGACAGGAAGAGAACCAGTCTAGTGTACTCGAGACATCAGGTACCATCACTAACCAGACCCTTAGTATTTTGATAGATCCAGGTGCTACAGAGAGTTTCATTTATGGGGCAGTGCTAAAAATAATTAAGGTAAAGGAAATCGAACAAGATGAGTTTAGTTTAGTAGAAATGGCATCAGGAGCCAAACAAAAGGTTTGAGGGAAGGTTAAGGGTTGTAGCCTTAACCTGGGAGAGTTTGTCACCAGGGCCAACTTGTACATTATGATCTTAGTATATTATGATGTCGTGATTGATATGGACTGGTTGGAATCACATGAGGTGATACTCAACTATAAGATGAAATGGTTGATCTTGGTTGATGATGAGGGACAGAGACGCGTGATTGTAGGTTGGAACCAGGGAGTTTCCCTGAGGTTCATCTCTTCCTTGCAACTATGGAAGAGCATGCGAAGGGATGTAATATTTATGCAATCCTTGCGTTAAACGTGAAGGGAGTAGTGGAAGGTATATAACACCTTTTGGTGGTGAGAGAGTTTCTGGATGTCTTCCCTGAGGAGTTACCTAGGATGCCTCCAGAGAGGGAGTTGGAATTTACCATAGACCTAAAACCAGGGACTGAACCGATAACAAGAATGCCTTATCAGATGTCGACCCCAGAGTTATAGGAGTTGAAAATACAACTGAAGGAGCTGTTGAACCTAGGACTTATATGTCCAAGTGTGTCACCGTGGGGTGTACCTATTATTTTCATACAAAATAAGGATGGATCATGGAGACTCTGCATTGAATACCATCAATTGAACAAGGCAACGATAAGGAATCAATATCCATTTCCAAGGATTGATAATATGTTTGATCAAATGAAGGGTGCGACGATGTTTTCAAAGATAGACTTGAGATCAAGGTATCACTAGTTACAGATCAAGGAGGACGACATCCCTAAGACCGCCTTTAACACATGGTTTGGACATTACGAGTTTATTATTTACCATTTGGACTGACGAACTCTCCAGGGATATTTATGAGTTTGATGAACGAGGTGTTCCATGAATACTTGGACAAGTTCATCCAAGTATTCATTGACGATATTTTGATTTACTCTCAAATGTTGGAGGAGCATGAAGAGCACTTGCGCTTGGTACTAAAGTGTCTGTGAGAGAATAAATTGTATGGTAAATTGTCTAAATGCTCGTGTTATCAATCGAAGATTCACTACTTAGGGCATGTCATCTACAACGAACGTATTTTCATGGATCCAACAAAGGTTTAGGCTATTATGGAATGGCCTGCACCAAAAAATGTCCTCGAAGTGCATAGCTTCATGGGTTTAGTGGGATAATATCGACGGTTCGTCGAGGGTTTTCAAAGATAGCAAATCCGATCACAGAATTGCAGAAGAAGAAAAAGAAGTTTGTTTGGACCGAGAAATGCACAAAATCATTTCAGAGGCTCAAGGAGTCGTTGACAACAACACCGATACTAAAATTCCTTGACATGGATGCAAACTTCTTGGTATGCACCAATGCATCCAAAGAAGGCTTAGGCGGAGTCTTGATGCAAGATGGTCGAGTGATCGCTTAGATATCGAGAAAGTTGAGAAGGCATGAGGAGAACTATGCAACTGATGATTTGGAGTTTTTAGTCATTGTTTATGCCTTGAGAGTTTGGAGACATTACCTAATTGGATGAAAATTCAAACTAAAAATGGACCACTGTGGACTACAACACATCTTTACGCAAAGCGACTTGAATGTGCGACAACGCCGTTGGTCGAAATTTCTTAGTGAGTACGATTTCGAGATTACTTACATAAAAGGAACAGTGAACAAATTGGTGGATGTGTTGAGTCAGAGACCATGCATTTTTTTGGTGGTGCCTCTTTAGACAAATCTACATGAAAATATTCTAAATTTATAGCACGACGATGATTGGTACAAAGAGTTCAAGGATCTTATCGGACTAAACACAATGATGGTACCAAAATTTGAAGGATTTGCTATGGAAAACAATGGATTATTGAGAATTAAAGGTCAAATTTACATACCGCCCAACGACGAGTTGAGGAGTTTGATCCTAAAGGAGGCTCACAAAGTAGTGTACATGACTCACCCAGGAGTCATGAAGATGAGGGAAGACCATAAACCCTTATTCTTCTAGAAAGGAATGAAGGCAAACATAGTCAACTACGTGGACAGATGTCTAGAATGTCAGCAGGTGAAACTTGAACATAGACATCCGACAAGATTACTACAGCCACATGCTATTCCTAAATCGAAATGGGAGGTCATTTCCATGGATTTCATTGTTGGATTGCCACTGACGGCAAGAAGACATGACTCGATTTTTGTGTTAGTCGACACTCTGATGAGGAGTACTCATTTTATTCATGTGCACACGACGTATCAGGCACCTAACATAGCTAGAGTTTTCATTAGCGATATTTTGAGGCTGTGTTGTGTGCTTAAGAGGATTATATCTGATCGAGGATCAGTGTTTACTAGACGACTTTGGACTAGTTTCAAAGAGGCCTTGGGAACCCAACTTAACTTTAGTACCATGTATCACCCAAAGACAAATGGGCATACCGAATGAACAAACCAAATCTTGGAGGATATGTTGCATATGTACATGATGGACCAACATAAGTGTTGGGAGGAATCCTTGCCACTGGTAGAGTTTGCGTACAACAACAACTATCAAAGCACCATTAAGATGGAGCCTTTTGAGTTTCTTTATGGGTGACTGTGTCGGATGCCTTTGAGTTGGGATCGACTTGAGGATAGATTCCTGGTGGGACTAGAAGCGATCCACAAAATGGAAGATCAAATGCAAACAATATGACAAATGATCAAAGAAGCGCATGATCAATAGAAGAGTTATGTCGATGCACATCATGTCGATCGTAGTTACGAAGTTGGTGATCGAATATTCTTATGGGTGAAACTGCATAAGAGTTCGATCAAGTTTGGAAAGGGTGCTAAAATCTCTCCTAGGTTCATGGGACCTTTCAAGATTGTAGAAAAGAAGGGGCCTGTGGCCTATCGACTAGCCTTGCTGATTCTTGGAGGCATATGCAGGATGTTTTTTATGTATCTGTTCTAAGACATTATATTAGTGATCATACACATGTTATTGACATGAGTTCCTTGCAGGTATCTGACGAGGGTGCACTCACGGTGGAGAAAATTCGCATCCTAGACCATTGCATTCGAAAACTACGATGTCGAACAGTAGATCAGGTCAAGTTCCAGTGGGACAACTATAGTCCGCACTCGGTGACCTGGGAGAAAACATATGATATGTGCCAATAGTTTCCATTTTTGTTTGATAGATAGACTTATGATACTGTGATACACTTTATATCGGCACTTATATACTGTGAAACTTCAGGACGAAGTTTAAACCAAGACGGGGGTATGTAACATCTCGCTCTTGCGCGTACTGAGTGAATTTATTATTTGAGGACACTTTCTTGCAAGTGATCCGGGTTATTATATCTATTCGTTGTTTTGATTATGATTATGAGATATTATGGATTTGATGATATGTTATTTGGTTGTATTTACATAGACATGTGATATTGCCTGGGTTCTATTGAGTGTGTAGGACTTTATACCTCGAGGATGAAAAGGCATCGATGAAACCCCTTGGACTCTGGATAGAGTCAGGGAGTGGATTGTTGGGTTTGAATGTTGTTGATGTGACATATGTAAATATGATTAGATGTTATGATGATTGATTATTATTGCTGACATGATTCGATGATGGATGCAGGTTGATGATAGATTTTCGACCATCCTCACATATGGAGTAGAGGGGTCACACATGAAAACCAGAGACTTTGAGGGAGAGGTGTGGCAACAACCCTACCATAGCCTACTAGCACTATCGTCGTGGCTCGAACTGTATGTTAACGATTACCTAGTTCGAGAAGACCCACGATGCCATGAGGGCATACTGTGACAGTCACTCACGATGATTATAAGGGGTGTGGCACCCTTGGAGCACATAGTGCATCCTGAAGGGTACATCACGATTTTAACTGGTAAGTGAATAAACCTAGTCGACCTTAAAATGAATTTTATCATAAGTTAAAAAAAAAAAGTCCCTTAAAAATGTCGCCTAACCTAGTGAATTTAAAACCTAGGTCTAAGCAGAACCTCTGAACAAAAATAATTAGACATATAACAAGAAAGGGGTAAAGAAATTCAAACTTTATTTATTAAAGTAAAGAAAAAAAATATAATGGAGGATTAATTTTTTTAAAAAGGGGGTAGTGGTTGTTTTTATCTACATTTGCTAAATTAATTTTTAGTTAAAAAGAAAAGAGGGTAAATGGTTGTTTTTATCTACACTTTCTAAATTAATTTTTAATTAAAGAGGAAAAAGGGTAAATGGTTGTTTTATATACACTTGCTAAATTGATTTTTAGTTAAAAAGGAAAAAGAGGGAAACTTAAAAGAAATAGGAAACTTAAAGAAAAAGAGAAACTTAAAGAAAAGGGGAAACATAAAGAAAAAGCGGAATGTCTAACTTAGTAAGGAATATTGCCTTAGGAATTTTCTATTTATGAACTCAACTAGGAATTAAGTAAGGCGTAACCCATTTAAGAATTGTAGGGGAATATTGGGACATTGAGGAGAGTTTTTAGGAAGGCTTTTAGGTGGGTGAGGGAAACAGGAATATTTAATTAATTAATAAAATTGATTTTTTGGTGCAACTAAGGGATTGAGTGACTTGTGTACGAGGGAGGTTTTTCGAAATTAATTAAATGAAAAAGGAATTTAATGAAAATTTGGGAAACTAATTACTTGAAAAATCTATAAAAAGGATGGAGGAGGAGGAGTATGGATCTCATTTTTTTGCATAAGGTTGCGCTACTGAAATTTAATCTTGACTGAACTTTCTCTTGTTGGAGTTGGGATACACAGCTTGGGTAATGAGTGGTAGCTCAACCTTGCGAGGCAATATGGGTGCTAGCATTCTCTGGTATTGTGTGTGTGGCCCCTTTGCGACTCGGGGGGCTTAGGGGAAGAAGAGTAACCCTAGCATTTGCTGAGAGGTATCAGTGAGGTCACATCAGTCGAAAAGCGGGACCTAGACAATGCACGCGTAGGACGATGACTCAGAGATTTCACATTTGGCTACAGTACACATGTGTATATTTGTATTGAATGGTAGTTTAAATATTTTTCTTGCGCCTTCAGTAATGTACTTCTACTGTGTTAAGGTTTATGTTTAATCATCGTAATACTATCCAGAGATTTCATTTTATCTTTCACCAAATTGTCTTGATGAGCTCGGTGTTTGATCGGACAACTTAAAGTGACCCCAGCCTTATGCTCGTTGTATTTTGAATTGATTTCATATGGAGAACCCAAAATCTAATTTCAATGACTTCTCAGCATCTTTTTTTATTGATTTAATATGAAGAAAAATTATGTTTTTATCTTTTGTCCCTTGTCCTTAAGTTATTAGTCTGTGCCTGAGTAGTCAACCAAGAGCCTAATCAATTCTCTTCACTCCAGTGTCTAAGACTGATATTTAAATGCCCTGTTTTCCTGTGCATAGAAATAATTGTCAGATCCTTTCTTTGCCCAACAAATCCCTTACTATGTACAACAGAAATTTCTCTTCTTACTCTATGATTTGTGTAAATTCCTTGGGATCCGAACTGTCTTTCCTCTATGTTTTTATTGACAGAATCCATTACCTGCGAGTATTTTCATTATCATGTATTTTCCTTAAATCAGTTTAATTTGTGAGCATTTCCATTATTGGGTATTTGATTGGTATTTTTATATTGTGTAATAATGGTTTAATTGTATATTAAACATGTATGGAAATCTTCCTTGGCTGATGCGATAATAATCATGTTCTTGATATATTTCAAAATTTTATAGAAGGAGTGGAAAGCTACTAGAAATTTTAAAATTGTTAAATTCAATTTTAGTATTAATTATGTGAAAAATTGTCTCGGACATTTCTATATAACCAATGCAAATGGAATGGGTGAATGGATCTTATGGAATTACTGTTCTCCTTGGTTATTATACCTCCATTGTTATATTTTTTCTTCATCTCAGGTTTTTGTTTTCTCGTATTGAGTGAAATATGAAAATGGATGACAATGCTTAATTGACACTCTCTCTTGCCACACATTACCGTAATGTTTACACCTGATTCTGACCCACGAAGTTAGTCAATTCTAAGAGTTGAAATTAAATCTACATTCCTGCATAAATGCTCTGTCTGTCATTAGTAAATGTTCTTCATGCCTGGGTGAATTTGGGATATCTTCATACTTTCTATGCTGTCTGTTATAATAATTATATTCCTGCATAATTGCTCTATCTGTCAATAGTAAATGTTGTAAGGACCCCGTCGTTACGACTACAAGTGACGCACGCAAGTGCAAAAAAAATTTTGAAGCAGGAAGGCAACAACGAAAATGGTTAAACCACACAACTTGACGATGACACAACACATGCAAATCAGGAAACAAACAACAACAACTCAACATACTAGCACATCAGGAAACTAGACGAAACATGTGATAATCAATAGACAGATAAAAATGACTACTCGCCCGACACAAGAAAGGAAATGCCTACAAGCTAAAGGACAACATCAACAGCCCGACACAATGACATCGACGACCAATAACTAGAAACCTCTACAACGCGAAAACCCAACGTGATAAGGCATTACAAAACCAAGTACCAACATCCATTACAATGATCAATACGTCCACATCAGGAAGCACAAGACTCTGGCCAGGTTATCATTTGCGTCTATCTATCAGGGAGAGAAATGATCCCCTCATCAGGAATCATGCCATCACAAGGAGATAGGCGTGACGGTAACCATGCCGCAACAAAAAAATTCTAGACCCTTAACCCAAGCTAAATCCCTCGCGCTAGGAGACTCAATTAACTGTCAAAAACATGAGGAATAAACCCAAGCACCCAACCAACAATCGACAAGACAACAAGATGCAAGGGAAAACTGACCACTATCAAGCATACATCACATTAAATTCCTATCGCAACAGTTCTAAGACAAACATACATCAATTAAGGGATTCAATTAGTCATCTAAGAATTATTCCATTTTGGTATCAACAATGAATTCGCTATTTAACATTAATATCGCAGTCTGTTAATGTTCCATGTCAACAATTAAATGTTTTCTATTAATATAAGTGAACTACTTAACAAAAATGAACTATGCTAGCTATTAATATTGAACTACTCAACATAATATAAATGAACTACGTTGTCTATTAAATATTCGACATTGTTGTCTAATAAATCATTATATCAATGGTGTCTATATTATTGCGGTCTCTGGATAATTCGATTGATAAAATATTAGTAATTATAATAATATCATTGGGTAAATAACCATAACTAATGATATTAATATTGTTGCGTAATAACATTTTGTTGTCAACAACATTTAACATGGTATTCATGATGATGTTATCCAGGATATTTAATCGCAATCCATTATGCTACTATATAACTGTATCCAGTCCACTCTGAAATCACTTATTAACAATGTTTTAATGTCTATAGAATCAGTGATAATGCTGCCTATAAATTATAAAAATCATTGTCGAATGTTTACTGCCAACATTGTGAAATCGATACCCATTAATACCGTCTGTCTGGAGTAAAATAATTGTCGTCACATTGTAACATTTATCACTGTGTAAACATTACTAAATCAATGTGTAAATATTACTGACAACACTTAGTAAATATATCACTATTGAATTATATTTCAAGGGAGAAATTAAACTCTATAAAATTACAGTAATCGCTATCATAAATCGCTATATGAGTTCGCTATCATAATTGCAATTTCCTATCATGGAATCGCTATATAAATTGCTTTCATAAAATAAAAATCGTTGCTATTAACACATTAACACATTATCACATGATATCTACACATTAACACAGTAATTCGCTGCCATAAACACATCATCACATTAACACATGAAAATGGATGGTAATACGTGATTCATCAAAACACAGGTACAACAACCATGAAAACATTGTTAAATTCATGGTTCATCAAAACATAGGTACAATAACCATGAAATCATTGTTAACTTCATGGTTCATCAAATGCAGGTACAAAAACAATGAAATCATTGCGTTAAGTATAAAATTGTTGGGTTAAAAGATGGAACTGTTGGGTAAAAAGAAAGAGTGATTTCGTTGTATAAGATCTGGGTAATGGCTCAGAAATTTGTGGGGTACATGCTATGTCAAAAATAAGAGAAATGGTTGTGAATGTGGTGATCTAACAATAAAAATGCAGAGGTTAGCATCTCAACGTTGGAATCATAAAAAAAAATGCAGAGGATTACCATTCATCAACGTTGTACATCATAAACAAAAACACAGAGATTTTCCATTAAAACACTGGGAATTATCATTGAAAAGTCATAGAGATTTACCATTCCATAACGTTGGGGTTTATCATTCCAACACGCAGAGTTTTATCAACCAAAAACATTAAGATTTGCCAAGGTTTAAGAAATTAAAAACGCAGAGAAAATCAGATTTTTAATAAATCAAGACGTAGAGATACTCAATCACAAGAAGGCACAAGGATCAGGGATTAATCATAAGAGAAAAACAAAAAGATGGAAATGAAATATTCAACCAAGCACAGGAAAAATAACATGTGTAAATTTAATTTCATTGCAAGTAACAACTTAAACAAGTGTACCTTAGTCAAACGTGAATGCTCCAAAGTTGTTGTCTCGTGTGCGCTCCATGCAACTCTCACTTGCCAACTGATGTGACCTCATTGGTACCTCCCAGCCAATGCTAGGGGTGCTCTTCTTCCCCCTGAGCCCCCCAAGCCACAAAGGGGCCATGCACACAAAACTAGAGAACTGCTAGCACCCAGCTCACCTCGCAAGGTCTAGCTACCACTCGTTACCTGAGTTGGGTATCCCAACTCCCACAAGAGAAAGTTTAGTCAAGACAAAAATTCAACAGCGTAACGTTACGCCAAAAGATCAAATCCATACTCCTCCTCCTCCATCCTTTTTATAGAGTTTTTAAGTAATTAGTTTCCCAAATTATCATTAAATTCATTTTTTAGTTAATTAATTTCGAAAAACCTCCCTCGTACACATGTCACCCATCCCCTAGTTGCACCAGAAAATTAATTTTATTAAATAATTAATTATTCTTATTTCCCTCACCCACCTAAAAGCATTCCTAAAAACTCTCCTTAGTGTCCCAATATTCCCTTACAATCTTAAATGACTTACGCCTTACTTAATTCCTAGTCGAGTTCATAAATAACAAGTTCCCAAGGCAATATTCCTTACTAAGTTATACATTCAGCTTTTTCTTTAGGTTTCCCCTTTTTCTTTAAGTTTCCTATTTCTTTTAAGTTTCCCTTTTTTTCATTTTTAACTAAAAATCAATTTAGCAAGTGTAGATAAAACAACCATTTACCCTTTTACTTCTTTAATTAAAAATTAATTTAGCAAGTGTAGATGAAACAACCATTTACCCTCTTTTCTTTTTAAGTAAAATTAAATTCTAAAAAATAGATAAAAACAACCATTTCCCTTTTTAAAATTCTAATCCTCCATTATAATTTTGACTTTAACAAATAAATTTGAATTTCTTATCCCTCTTCTTTTTAAATGTTTATTTATTATTATTATTATTATTATTATTTACCACATGTTCTACTTAGACCTAGATTTTAATCTCACTAGGTTGGGAGACATTTTTATTAGGGGAAATTGTTTTTAAATCTTACTTATCACATCATTCATTTTAAGTCCGTCTAGGTTTATTCACTTACCAATTAAAATCACGACATGCCCTTCAAGACACACTAGGTGCTCCAAGGGTGCCACTCGCCTCTTTATGATTTCCTTGCGTGACGTGCCTTTCAGGACGCACAACATGTTCCAAGG
>JASDQU010109131.1:0-19049 GCA_032191745.1 Picea mariana
TAGCAATCAATAGCCAAGAGAGGCTAAATGCACCAAGCAAGAGAATAGAAACTAAACTGAACAGATGATCCCACCCAGAAGCTAGCGCACCACTTTCCCAGCTCTCCCAGAAACTTGCGCACCAAACTGCTGCTGCCTGCAACTGCCTGCGCAGATTTAGCTCTCACTGCAACTGTTGAGATGTATAATAATGAAACTGGCGCCCTGTATTTATAGTGGACTAGCCAGTCTAACTGGGGCCGACTTCTCCTTCTGGGCATCAATAAATTCAATTTAAATATATTTGTTCAGCCGACAACTTGTCTAGGGTTTCCTTTAATTCTTTGCTTCCTTCCGGAGGATTCTAGTCTCGTCATAGGTCACAATAGAGGTTCATACCTCCCGAAGCTACCATAATATTAACACTCGTACCTAGGTCTTAGGTGGCCAATAGCCTTTTACAATATTTCATGCTCAAGTCATTTATTACAATGCCCTCGGAGGGATGGAAATGAGGAAAAAAGTGGTCTTTTGAAAGACCGGCTGAACTTGTGAACTCTGACTTTTGAGCATCTGTCTGCTCATTCTTTGGCAGCTCATCTTCAAAATTCAGCTAGTGCAACTCGGCGGATAACAGACACAATCTGAAATAATTCCTCGCTGATTTTCCCCATAGGTTGGCAGGAAAACCAGCTCTGATACCACTGAAATATCCCTGATCTGATGGATCTAGATAGACTCTGTTGAAACTGTTGTTCGGCTCGCAGATCTGATACTCTGGGGGTTTCTGGATGCATTTTGGTTACTTGTTTAACATGCTTGGTGATTTTTGCATGGGTGTGTCATATAATTAAGTTTTGAGCAGAATATATGATGCATACGAAATAAGGAACCAATACAACTCAATAGCATGTATTATGAATAATAGCTGGAAATACAATGTGCATGTAAGAAATATAGGAAATAGTCATTTCCAAAAATGGGGACATGACAATTTAAGTCAGTCTCTCTTGTCCTCAGAGCCATGAATGGCAATGTCCACCATAAGAGCCTATCTAATAATGCCCTCTGGAGAATGGTGTGGACTGATGGGTCCATGGGGAGTGATCTCTTGTGGCCTCTGGATGTTCTCACTGGGGGCAGGAGAAGAAGCTGGAGCTGAAGTGGAAGCCAGGGCAGATGTTTTCCTAGAGAGCGAGAGCATATTCAATATTGTATTATTCAGTAATGTCAAATTAAAGCCATACACCACAAGTCTCTCGAAAGAGACGACTAACCATACGATTGACTAGATTAGGATTGAGATATAATTAATGCCTCATTAATACATATCATGTCTTGACCCTCTTTATTAATGTGATTTGACACTATTATCTAATACTAACATCATAAGTCTACGACACTTTATTTTTAGTACTAACATATAGTATTAAGTTTTAGCACCTATTAAAATACATTGATATGATCATTACATTCATTCTATCATGGTGATGAATTTATGATAGTATTTTCTGAATCGAGCCACCATAAGCATTAATAGACAATGTAATAAGATGTGAACAATATTATTTTAATATTGTTCTGCATCAATGTTGCAAATTTTTGGGGAATATATTGCCGAGGGTTTGGAAAGAAACTTATCAAAAATATCAGGGAAAATATCGGCAAGCATAAACTTGGGCCTGAAAAACTTGGAAAATATGGGAGAAATCAGAATATTTGCAACAATGTTCTGTGTACATAATAATTTGCATGAAATAGAAATTGCTTATGGAATAGTAACTTATTTCTGCATTTCCATGAGGGCTTTTGCACAGTCATTGTAGTTAAGTATGGATAAATGCTAATTTAAATTGTGCATTTTATATTTAAGATTTTTCTAGGATAAACAGATTTGAAGGCAAAAAATAGTTTTTTTTTTGGCAAAAGATACTTTTATATATACAGGAAAATATTTACATCAGCAGCTAGAAACACATGAAAAAGACAGAAGGGTATCTTGGGTGCTTGAAGGCCTAAAATAGTTAGTCCAACACCCTCACATTCACAATCAACATGAATTCATGAGTGGCTTATTGTATCAATTTGTTACTATGCTATTATAATGGTAGACCTTTAGAATCATATTTGACGAAGAGGTAGGTTGATGAGTTATGATTGATTGAATAGAATAGGCTACCACAGTTGATAATGAAAGACATACAAGACGCAGAGCAAAGTTCATTGTTCAGTCTCTTCACTATATTCTTGATGACATTAGTGTTTGCTATTGTGCACTAGAATTGTCTCACACAGTAACCTCTTTCAATCAGTTATGTTACAATTTCTTTAGTTATCTAAACAGTACTCAGTAAAACTGAAAATTTGCATCTTACCAGATTGAAACAGCAAGGGTATATTCTATTTAGTTTGTCCTGTCTCCTTTTATTCGTTAGAAAATGATCATGGCAGCATTCTTGCCTGTGAAATAGATTCTTGGCAAAAGGTGCATGTCAAAGTTACGAAAATAACAATGTTTTGTGCAGGGAATGAAAGCTTAAATGTTAGTTAAATTATTGTCATGCATAGCTTCACACAAGCAGAATTAGGTCACCATTTTAATTATGCATCTCCCAAGAAAAATACGCCTTTGCTCTATGAGAGTGACTGGCATTTGTTTATTCACTTTTCTATATTTTCTGTATGGACTTTGCAGGTATTTCTAATAATAAAGAGAAGTTTAAAGAGGTGCAGTGCTCTAACCAGAAACCAAACATTGCTCAATTTATTTAAGGTAAGTCACACGTGAATGAAATTTATGTTAGTCATGCATGCAACATTGTTTATCTTTCCCGTTTCAAATGTAAATTATGACCTCTATACATGTGGCACGTGCCACTCTTTTTTCGTTTTGAAGTCATGGAAAGTTGTTTAATATGTTTATTATTTAAAAATAGATTAAAAATGGGATTGAAGTTATATTACTAAAGTGATGAGAAATGGCTGTGTGGTTTAATGGGAAGTCCATGAAAAGTAGTTATTCATAGATCCCAGATTCTGCTTTGTTACCAGTTTGTCAGTTAAAGCGGATGGTGGTTGTTGCCAATTGTTGTGGACTGGGTAGTCCTTGCCTGAGGATATGGGGATGAAGAACCACTCCATGTTCTAGAAAATTATAAGTAAAAGGTCTTTATCATGTGACAAAAAGTGTCCAGACTTGTCTGGTGTTCTGTGTAAAAGACGTAGCATGAATTTTCTCCTTGTTGCTTTCATCTGTTTGTTCTTCTTAACCTTTCCAGATTTGAGAGTCTTTCTTTGCTGAAGATGCAATAATCAACATCATATGAAGACTCCATCACAGATATTTTCTTGAATTTCATATCTTGAAATGCACAATTGGTTTACTATTCTGATTTCCATGATTGTTCTTATCGAAAATAAAACATTAAATGTTAGCGCATTATCTGTTACACTGGAACTTTTGTGCAGTGCCTAGATGTAACACTGATCTTTGTGAATTTGTGAGCTCTCCCTTACTGAATGTTGAGACAAGCAAAAGGTCTTCTGTCTGGGAGGGGGGTTTGAAAATTAATTTTAGGGAATTTTCTCTTTCATCAACCTAGATTTCCACACTTGGGATCCCTAGTGTGAGGTGTGAAAATTCCTCCTAAAACCCAGCACTTAACAGTTCATTAATTTTCTGTTCTTTAATAATTGAATCAGCTAGGTAATTTTCTTCACAAAATTTAATATGCAGCAGAAATAATAACCAGGATCTAACAGTAAAAAACAGCAGCAATCACAACACATAAACACTGATGTTTTTGGACAATAGTCCCTGGAAAAACCCAAGATGGGAAAACTGGTGCAGCAGATTTGGATTTGTATTTATTTGCAGAAGAAAATATAGAGATCTCTTACAATACAAACCAATCCAGCTTGTAGCTGAGGTATGTACCCCTGCAAACCCTTCTCAGTACTATTGTGCCCCTCTCTTGACAAGATCGAACCCAACCAACTCAGAAAACCCAAGCCGCCAGCCTCTGCAAGATCTGTACGGCCGCCCTGCGTGAGCCCTCTGTGTAGCCTGTTGTATGGCTCTCTCTCTCTGTATGGAATCGGCCCTGCAATAGATGAGAATACTAGATGATCTCTCTGCTGGAAATCTCCTCCGTTTCCTGTGCAAATTCTCCTCTTCTCTCTTCAGAAAATCGCCCTTCTCTCTGTGCACAATGCACCCTCACCAAGTCGATTTCTCCTTTTATTCAATGAGAAAGTGAAAACCTAATCTCCAAAAGGATGGAGGGCCACGATTGATCCTCCCACACCTCTTACGATCAACGGTCATGATTAAAAGATCACAGCTTAAATAATTTCTCACTTTAACTTTATAAAAAGCTCTCATTAAGTCAACATTAAAATTTAACCTATTTAATGTACTTTTCCCTAAGTACAACTTTAGGAAAAGTTCAACCCCTCAACTTGGTTACGTTTCATTGTCCCCCTCCATGCTAGGACACAATGCATGGTGAAGAGCTTCCTTGCTATCCATTCTCAACACTCCCTCTTAGCGAGGAAGGGATTCTGTCTCAATCCCATCTGATCCCTGAACTTCATGAACTTCTGTCTATTCAGTGCCTTGGTGAATATATTTGCCAGCTGCTCATCAGTCTGTATGTAAACAAGCCTCAAGGCTCCTCTCTGCACATAATTTCGGATGAAGTGATACATGATATCAATATGCTTGGTACTATCATGAAACACTAGATTTTCAGAGAGCTTGATGCAACTTTGATTGTCACAGTGAATGATAGTAGCCTCCAGCTCCTTCCTGAACAGTCCCACAAGTAACTTCCTCAGCCACAGTGCCTCACATGCTGCTTGGCTGGCAACCATGTACTCTGCCTCAGCAGAGCTCGATGCTATTGAATGCTGCTTCCTGCTGAACCAGGAAATGATACCCGATCCAATGTTGAAACACCAACCTGAAGTACTCCTTCTGTTCTCTGCACATCCTGCCCAGTCAACATCTGTAAAGCTTGCTAACTTCACTCCACCGCTCTGCTCATACACTAAACCATGCTCCACTGTACCACTAAGGTAGCGAGGCACATGCTTCGCAACAATCCAATATATTCTCCAAGGGTCCACCATGAACTGACTCGGAGATTTTACTGCGAAACAGATATATGGCCGCGTGTTGACCAGATACATGAATGATCCAATCAATTGACGATAGACAGTGGGATCTACTGTCGTCGAATATGATGCATCAATCTTCCTCCAGTTTGTAACTAGGGGAGTAGACATAGGCCTGCAGTCCATCATCCTGAATCTATGCAATATCTCCACTGCATACTTCCCCTGTCCAAGGAAGAACCGCCCATCCGTCTGCCAAACTTCCAGACCTAGGAAGTAATGCATCAGTCCAAGGTCTTTCATCTCAAACTCAGCTGCAAGATTGGCCTTGCAGTCTGTTATCAGCTACTCATCCCCTGTTAGAAATAGGTCATCTACATATAATACCAGTATGAGAGGTGCCTCCCCTGCAAGAAAATACAGGTTCCGGTCCGCCTCGCTCCGCTGGAAACCCATCTCCCTCAAGTAGCTGTCTATCCTCGAGTACCATGCCCGAGGTGCCTGCTTGAGCCCATGCAAAGCTCTCCTTAACCTCCACACATGCGTCTGCCTGTCATCGACATCAGAACCCTCCAGCTGCTCTATGTATACCTCTTCCTCAATCACCCCATTGAGGAAGGCAGTCTTCACGTCCATCTGGTGAACACGCCATCCCATTTCTACTGCTAAATATATCACGGCCCGAATTGAGGAGTATTTGGCCACTGGTGCGAATGTCTCCTCATAGTCGATACCCTCACGCTGTGAGAACCCTTTGGCCACGAAATGCGCCTTATACTTTTCCATGCTTCCGTCTGCTGCATGCTTCACTTTGTAGATCCATTTGGAACCTACCACCTTCTTATCCTCCAGTCTAGGCACCACCTCCCATACATCATTTTTCATGATGGAAGCATATTCTTCCATCATGGCATCTTGCCACACCTCATGTTGTGCAGCTTGCTTATAACTGGAAGGCTCTGCATCAATGAGTTGTGTGATCAATGCTACATACCCAAGCCTTTCTGGTGGTTTAGTCCGTCTGAATGTCCTCTCTAGAACACTAGCTTGTCTGGCATCACTGACTGTGGATTGGTACCACTTAGGCCGTGGCCTAGTGATCTGCGCTTGTGGAGCTGCATCACGCTCCTCCTCCTCTTGATTTGACTCCTGATCATCCTGTCCCTATAAACACCTGTATCTTGTACTGTTTGAACAACTGTACCTGTACCCTATGGCCCCTATGATCCAGAAACCTGTCCCTGTACGCTCTCCACTTTGACCCCTGAGACCCGTCTCTGCTGGTCCTCTGTAAGTGCTGGCAAGTCCCTCGACCTCTATAGTGCACGTTCCTCCTCGAACTGCACATCCCTACATACAATGATTTTCCTACGTGATGGCACAAAAATCTCATAGCAATCACAACACATAAACACTGATGTTTTTGGACAATAGTCCCCGGAAAAACCCAAGATGGGAAAATTAGTGCAGCAGATTTGGATTTTTATTTATTTGTAGCAGTAAATATAGAGATCTCTTACAATACAAATCTATCTAGTTTGTAGCTGAGGTATGTACCCCGGCAAACCCTTCTCAGTATTATTGTGCCCCTCTCTTGACAAGATCGAACCCAACCAGCTTAGTAAACCCAAGCCGCCAGCCTCTGCAAGATTTGTATGACCGCCCTGCGTGAGCCCTTTGTGTAGCCTCTTGTACGACTCTCTCTCTGTATGGAATCGGCCCTGCAATAGATGAGAATACTAGATGATCTCTCTGCTGGAAATCTCCTCCGTTTCCTGTGCAAACTCTCCTCTCCAAATCCTTGAGCAATCCTCCTCTTCTCTCTTCAGAAAATCGCCCTTCTCTCTATGCACAATGCACCCTCACCAAGTCGATTTCTCCTTTTACTCAATGAGAAAGTGAAAACCTAATCTCCAAAAGGATGGAGGGCCACGATTGATCCTCCCACACCTCTTACGATCAATGGTCATGATTAAAAGATCACAACTTAAATTATTTCTCACTTTAACTTTATAAAAAGCTCTCATTAAGTCAACATTAAAATATAACCCATTTAATGTACTTTTCCCTAAGTACAACTTTAGGAAAAGTTCAACCCCTCAACTTGGTTACGTTTCATTGTCCCCCTCCATGCTAGGATGCCATGCATGGTGAAGACCTTCCTTGCTATCCATTCTCAACATGAGGTATCCTATGAAGTAGATCTTTGCATTTTGCATTGGTATTGATCTGCCGAATCTCTAGAGGATTGAACACTTTGCATTTTCATTGGTATTGATCTGCCGAATCTATTGCACAATTGAAAGAAGCTAGTTGAACAATTATGCCCAGTTTGTATTGAAGCTTTCATGTGCTTTCTAAATGGGTGAAAATAATTTGTAGTTATTGTTCATATCATTTCACAATTCAAATTGAAAGTGGTCTTGAAATAAAACTAATAATAAATTGAAAAATCATTAAGCAAAGATATCTTTGAGAATATGGAAAGTTTCTGCTTAGTGAGCTAGCAGATCAAATTCTTTGTTCCTTGATGGAGTATCTATTCTTTAAGAGATGTTATTCTATATTTGTTTTTCGAAAATGCATCAGATATTTCATTGTTAAAGAATATAAAAGTACATCAAGAAGTGTAAATGCTCCTTCCCCACATAAGTGAGTTGGGCAAGCTCGTCTACTTTATCTCCAGTCTCGAGAGAATTTACATATTTCCTAAAACCATCCACCCAAGTGGAGAACTCCATAGCCAACTCTGATTTAGTTTTTGATCCCCCTAAATGGCCCTGATGGGGTACCTCAATAAAGGTTGCTCGGCACCCTCTTTTCCAGAAAAAGAAATGCCTATCAGCAAGATCATATCCCAGGAACTCTCTCCATGTTATTATACTTTATGCAAATCATGATTGGAAGATAAATGGATTCTATGTTGAATGCCAATTAGTGATCTCCAACTATTAATCATGAATGTGGTTTGAAAGTCATGGAAAGAATCTCAATATGTAATAACTAATAGATAAAATAGTAATGTGCATCAAGAAACTGAACTTTTAATAGACAGAAAAAGTTAAGTGCATTAGTGTTTATATATGGTGAACATTCCTAATTATGCCAGTGGATTTAATAAAAAGTAACCAAATCCCCCATATCAAACTATCTCTCGATAGTTTTTGGAGAATCGATTCCTCTGGATGTTTGGTTTATTGAGTGACAAATATCTCTCATGGGAGAATGAGTTGTATTTGATGGTGTATTTTAACTTAGCAGTTGCGAGTTGGTTACAATATAGTTTTAGCCATTCAATTCCGGTCTTTAACACCTGCTTCTATACATAGACAACCAGTTTTTAAAATGTTGGAATTCTATTATAGAGAATCAGAACCTGCATTTGTTTCCTTTTACTCTTTTAATCAACTTGAGAATAGCCTTTTTCATATGTTGCTGATCAATCCTAGATTTATGTGGTATCTGTATGGTTATTTCAAACTTTAATAGTGTAATGTTTTTTTTTTTTCTCATGTAGATTGTCATACAGAAGATGTTGAAAATGATGGCTGCTAAACAAAATTACTGTTACCTTATTATTTATCTGGTAACCTCCTCCTTTGGTTTATCAGGTATTTCAAAGAATACTTAGAGCATATGCTGGGAAGCTTTCCGCTAAGTTACCTAGAGGAGGGACTGGCATTGTTGCAACAGCCACTGGTACTGATCAAATAAAGGTACCTTCTGATGATTTTGCATTTTAAATCTACATTGCTTTCTGGTAAGGGCTATGGTGTTTCTCTTTACAAAAGCGAAGTTATTCATTTTCTCTTACAATTGATGCTGTTATTGAACAGACCTCTGACAGGGATGAGAGAGTGATATGCTATATAGTAAACACAGCTGAATATTGTCATGAAACGGTGAGCCACATCTTTCTTTATTTGGAAAACATGTTTAAAATGCTTATCATATAATCTGCAGCCATCCATACCTATTGGTATTCTATTTTAGAGTCTACCATTTATTTCCTCGTAGAGCTAGTAATTTGTAAATGATTAGTCTTCAATCTCAGCATTTAAGGAATATGTTCACTTGGCATCCATAATGTAAATGATTGTTGCTCAACTAAAATGGTCTTTTCAAGAAAAGACATATAGACCTGTCTACAAATTTGTCTTCTTAATTAAACTTTCACTCCTTGTTTGTTACAGTTGCTTTTGTAGTGAATGTATGTTGAACAGATAGATAAATAGATTTTATTAAACATCCAAGAGACCAGAGTGGTCTATAGGATCGAAGTTACAGCAGTAGGAGGCCATGCCTTGGCAAAGATAAAACAAGAAAAGTAAATTCAAGAAGTAGAAGACCACTAAGGTTACAACAGGAGGAAGCCTGTCTTCCCCAAGGAGGAACATTTGCGCCTGTGCTTCCAGCAGCAACTTGCTCCTAAGGTTCATCATCTGTGATACCCTCTTTGCGACATCCTCTAGATGGTTTCCTTGCAACAAAGTGGTCCGCCCTCCTCCTTTCAACACCGTCCCCTTTCTGATGCTGCTATAGGCTGCACAGCTGAGGAAGCATTGTTCGGTTTCTACCCTTGCGGATCCGCAAACCTTGCAAGTCCTGTTGTTCCATTCCTTCCTGGCCTCCTTCCATCTCCCTGTCTCACACCTTAGCCTATGTGAGCTTGTCCTAAGTTCAGCCAAGGCTTGCTTTTGTCTCTAGGGCATGTTAAGCTTAAGGTATTCCTGTACTTCGATCTCCTCTTCATGGTTAAATTTCTCAATATAGTATTACTGTTGTCTTTGTGCCCTCTTTTTCCATTCCCCCCTTCTATAACAGTCCTAAATGTGTTGCTTCAACTCTTTCTTGTCTCTTGGGCAGTGCTCTTCCTAAATGTCCCAACACTCCAACCATATTTTGCACTGAACTTTGAAGCTCCAAGTTTTCTTCCTTTTATGTAGTGTTTCCTTGCTGGTTTGGTGTGGGAGTCTGCTGCTGTCCAACTTAGCCACTCTCTGTCTGTAGAGTATCATCCTTCTCAATGCCTTCATCTCCGGTGCGTATAACCCTGTTTCTTCCAGCACGATTTCATACTCTATGGAGTTTTTTAGATGTAGAAATGAGGTTTCCATGTGTTTTTCAATTCTTTCTATTTTGTTCCTGTTTATTTTGGAAATGCTCTGTTCCCACACCTTGCATCTGTACAGTATTTCCGGGGTAACAAGGGCCTGGAAGAGGGCACTGATCATTCCCCAATTCCAAATCTCGGCTGTCCTACATTTTTTTTGTAGAAGGAAGGTTGCTTTCCAGCCCACTTGGATTCTTTTCCTTGCACATTTGTCCCAATTGACCCTATCATTAAATTCCATCCCTAGGTATCTGTAGCTTTGGATGATCTCTAAGGTTTCATTATTGACTTTTATTGTTGATGGAGTCATCCTTCTCTTGAGTCAGAATCAGACCAACTTGGTTTTGCCTATATTCATGTCCATCCCCACCTTTCTGCGGAAGGTCTCAAGTGTTGTGGCGATGGATGCTACACATTGGTTCTTGCTGCTAGAGTGACATTGTCTCCGTAGAGAAGGATTCTGATTATCAACCCCACTATCTTCACCCCTGCACCTCCTTTTTCATTTATCCATTCTTTTAATTGGTCAATGTAGAGCCCAAACAATGTTGGTGAGACAGGGCAGCCTTCTTTTACTATGATGTCATTGCTGAATTTATATAGTAAAACCTCCTGAGTTTTGACCCTGGTGTTGACTTGCTCGTACAATGTACCTACTGCATCCCTCCATTCATTTGGGACCCCCAAATCTACAAGCCTTGCCCTCTGTTTCTCTCTTGGCACTGTATCAAAGGCTTTTCTAAAGTCCATGAAGCAACACCAAAGTTCTTCATCTTTAGAGTCCTAGGTTTTCTCTACTATGTTGTCTTACGGTGATACAGTGGTCCATGATGGATTGCTTGGGCCTGAACCCAGCTTGCCCTTGAGCCCTTTTCCTCTACTATATCTCTGTGAGCCTCTGCTTTCTATTTTGAATTGTGTCCCACAACAAACATCCATGTGAAGGCTAGTTACCAGAAATGGGAAACGAGCAATGAAATGGGATACAGGAATGGTACCGGAAACAGATTCTGAAAGTTTTGCATATAAGAAATGTATACACTGTATATACAAAAAAATTGCATCCACAACACAAAAATATAAAAAAAAATTATATCTAACATTCCCGTTGCTTATAATTATATGTCATATTCATTTTCAATCAATGAAAGTTGCAAAAATAAGATAACTGTAGCTAATTATAACAATAATATGTCAATTTTCATCTGTTATTTGATTATGAGTTATGAATTGTATTGCAAAGTGCAAATAAACCTAATCTAAATCTAGGTTGCTAGGCTCCTTTGTTGGAATGGTGGCTAAGCTTGAGTCAATTCCAGACCTACTACTTTGGTCAACAGGTTACTTGGTGTTGTCTAGCATGTCTACAGCATTGTCTTGCAACACCTCGAGTGGAAGCTCATCATCTCTATCGTCCTGTGCACTGCCATAATCTCACATCTTAATGGGTCTTGTTTGTTTCTTTGGTTGCTGTCGAGATAGTAGGCATATATTTGAGTGTACGAACACCAAATCTTGTGCCTTTTGTGTGCCTAAGCGAGTCCGCTTTACTGAATGGATAAAGGTGTATTCACTCCAGTTTGACTCACATGCAGATGAGCTAGTCCCTTGGGAAGTAAAATGAACGTTATGTGATAAAAAATTAACAATAGATATTTGAAAGTTTGCAAGAACAAATCCAAAATGCAATTAAAATTAGAACTTTTAAACTAATAGAATACAATAAATGTAGTGGTTATGGAACATACTTGTGAAAGCAAGCAAACAGCTAATCGACAATGTGAGGCAGTTCTTGTACCATATTGCATCGAAATGTCTATGGGTCTAATTTGTTCTATGTTATGTTGGCCATATTCTGGTCAATGATACCGAATTTCAAAGCCTCGAGAATTCGACCTCAAATTTTGCAAAATTCTGTTTATTCCTTGCAAGAGTTTAGCCCTATTGCTTGAATTGGCCTCGTTTTCTTCTTGTCTTGATTATTCTTTCACTCTGATCATGACTAAGACTCAAAAGGGGGCCCACCATCTAGATTGCTTGGGAGGCATAGTGTGGGGTTGTGATTGATGTTGGGGGAAAGAAGTGACTTAACTGGCTACATGGTTCTCTCTCATGGTTGCAATGATCATTGTTGATGTTGTTTTGTGCATCTTTACATTTATTATGTTACATCTATCAATTATGCTTCTTTTGTTATGGTTATAGTGATCTTGTAATTCTGCAATTCTCCTTTTGCACATGATGGTATTATGGTGGTTGGTGAAGTCATTCAGGTTGCATTCTTCATGGCAATTAAAACATTACCTGCACATTGACGAAGTTAGTACCAAAAATACAAAAATGCAAAAAGGTTGGTCATATTATGCTGTCATTGTGTTTTCATTAATGAATGTGAATTTGATGATTGAATTTACTATGCAGTAGTTGGTTCTGGCGCACTCCTTCATTTGGCATCGATGGTTATGTTTTAATATGGTTCTGTTCACCATGATGGAATAAGGGTTATGTTGCACTTAGTTTATATTAGTTGGAAGCACTAATGGTGTAATCATTTGGTGGGGCATGGTTGCATTGCATGATGGTTTCTCCTCATCCTTGTGATGGCTTGCCTCATTTGTGCTTTGTGGAAACCATGGAAGTATCCCCCTTTGTTTAAATCCTAAGTGTTGGTGGTTTGTTATTGTGGTGAGACTTGACCTTGTCTTGTGGTATAGTTTTTGACCCTGCCCATTTTATTGCAATCATGGGCTATGCTTTGGACTATGGGAAGCGGGTCTTTGAACTTTGATGTTTGGCAATGATTGGCACCAAATGCCCTTGGGATTTCGTGTTGTGGCATTTGTTGTTGGTTGTACCACCTGTTCACGATCGTATTGGCATCTAAATGGCATTTAACGTTGCATGATTATGGTGTCTGAGTGAGCTCGATCTCTTCTGTTGATTTCGATCCAAGGGTTGGCGTTGGTCAAGGTGTTTTTGATGACCTATTTGCCCCTCCCATGCTGTTCATTGCTACGTTTGGTTTTTGGGAGTTGGAAGCTCGGCCTTCTCTGTGATTTCTGTTAAATTCTTTTGTTGGGCCCTTGGATTTCGCCTAATTGTAGCTAACTTTGGGGATATAAGACCCATGCGTCCTAGTTGTCCCTCATTGAGCTCATTTAGACTGTCTACTGTTGGAGCTTGAGAATTTGATGCTGCATTTGGTTGGGCTTTTGGTCTGTGCCATTGTTGAAGGTAAGTGCTATTCGTGAGCTTGCATTTGATTTGAGGACTTCTGTTTGCTTGTGTTTTTACTTTGGGTCACTGCTGTGATTAAACTTGGGATGTTCTCTGCTTACCTTGATGACCCTTCTTTTTTGTATGCCCTTGTCATTTGCTTTCTTCCCATCGTTTTACCTTGTATTGTTTCTGGGCATACCTCACTTTGATATTTTAATTGTAAGTTGACTTACCTGTGCAAATTTTCAGAACTAGCTTGGCCTCTTTGTTTGCGGTCATGCTGTTCAATTTTGTGTTGTCTTTGTTATTCTCTTGGGCATTGCCTAAGTAACCCGTGGGCTCTGCTTAGCTGTGGTTTGAGTTAGTATTCGCTCTGCTCATTGGAAATTTGGCCTTTGAACTTTGGGTTATGTTTGCTTTTGCTTAATCCAATGAAGCTTGTGATAGATATTAGTGCTGAGCATGTTACACAGCCTCTTACCTGTGTGTTTTGTAAATTGTACCACCTACTATTGGCACTGACCTTAACTCTCACTCTTGGAAAATATGTCGGTTTTGGGCATTGCATGCACACAGTTTAAATTGGCACCAAGACTATTTTTCTTGTCCATGCTTCTCTTGCTTGGGTTGGTTGATGCCCGTTCTGCTTCACCACCCTCCATGCAAGCTTGGACCTTTGTTTATTATGAACATTGTTGGGTGTTTAACCCTCGACCTAACTAGTTTTGTGATAGTAGCTTTACCTTGTCTCATTTGGCACAGGCCCACATGCTATATGATTCTCATGTATCTATTTATTATAATTTTGGCTCATTGTTGGCCTTCCATTGTCTTGTTAGCATTACTGTCTTAGAATGGTTTTGTCCATTGAACTTGGTTGGGCTTGTTGCTGCCTTTATACACACCTGGGTAATGTAGAAGAAATATTCAATCCACTTGTGTCCTTGGGGCCAAGTTAGAGTTAAGGTGTTTTCACCTAATCCTCAACTCCTCCATTTAGGCCAACTCCTAGCAAAGGAAAGGGGGGTAGTTCCTAAGAAAATAATATAAGCTTGAACTAATCTAAGTACAAGAAATAAATCTAGGAGTTTATTATAAAAGACAATATATAAAGCAAATCTACTCTAAGAGCATATATCAATCAACCACCACAATATACATAAAGAAGTACTTGCATGAAAATGATACTTAAGATAACAAGATGCAAGTAAATAAGGAAATACTTCAAGATTAAATATAAATGCTTGAAAAATAAAAGTACTTGAAGAAAATGGCTTTGTAAAATGTGTAATGAGACTAGTGCCTTAAAAGTATCGTGGGCAGTTGTTGATTGCGTGTTTTATTAGATTGTCTTTATTGAAAGTAAGTTAATGAGATAAGTGTTTGAGAAACAAGATGTGGCCTCCTTAGAGGTTATATCTTTGTTTGGAAATGTGTTGAGAACCTACTGAAGCCCTGAAGGCTCTGTTGACCGCCTCTTCAACTAGGGGGTCAATTCCATGTACCATGAAGATATGCATCAACAGATGCAAACATGTCGAAGACTAATTGGTTCTACAGGGCATTTTTTTGCTCCAACACACAGGTTTGTAAGTGGGATTATCGCACCCCTGCGCGGGTTTATAATGTAATAGGTCTACATGGATCATGTTAGGTCAATTGCCTTAGGGTTTCTTTATTAGGAGAGTTCCTTTCACTGAGTGTTTTTTATCCTCAGGAGGTTAATGTGGCCTAACCAGCTGGGTTAATGTCCCTTGAGTTTTTCACTCCCCCCCAATAAATCCTCCAAAGTGGTGAAAGGCGTTCTAGTGAAGTCATTCCTAGGTAGCTAGTGTTTAGGAATATTGTAAATGACCATGTAAGATGGCACGCGAAATTTCGCGGAATTCCGTCAAGTATAGCTAGTTTTTTTTTAAAGTTGGGAATTAATTAATTAATTAATTCTGGGTAATTAATGTAAAACTTAGGTCTCGGGATTTCTAATAGGGGTATGTGTACTCAAAATAAAGATAATGAGACCCCCTAAACCCGTGGACCAAGTTTCAACTCAGTCGGACAAGTTTTGCTAGGTTGTTTGTCCACTTAAGAGTTTTTTTGGAAAACGATGGTTTTAATTGCCAAACCTAGGACATGGGCAAATGTCAATTTTGTAATAATGGACCAAATCAAGTGAAGTAAGTGGCATTAATGTTGAGAGGGACCCCACCTAACCCATCCTAAACCTTTATCTACCCTTTACCCACTCATTCAATTAAATTTTAATTTAATTCCCTTTTGGTTAATACGTCTCCCTTTTGGGTGATACGTCCCCACTCCATGCATTACTTGGTAATGTAAATGTTTGGTTGAGGGCCCCTCCTCATGAGGTGCGCCCTTCTTCCTAGCCTCCACATCACATTTAGGAGTGTGGACTCCACACTCCTAGTCAACTTCTCCACTCGCCCTCCTCATCAAACTCACGCATTTCCTTTAGACATGCATCCCCACTCCCACGTAAATCTTAGCTTCTTTTTTAAATTAATTCATGGGACCCTCCTTACACTATACGACTCTCCTATCCACTCACATCACATTTTGGAGTGTGGTTACCACATATCCTCATGCATCCCTCACCTTGGCTCATGCTTTCCTCCTTTTACCTCATGCATTTCTTGTTTTAACTCACGTTTTCCTCTTTTAAACTCACACCTCCCTTTGGTAACTCACGCTATCATTCTTGGAATGAGATGGAAACATCTCATTTGGACATGGAAACATCAAACGCTAAGTTGGAATGTGCCTTGAAGGAAAGCGTAAGACTCTTATCTCAACCAATTCGCCTCCTTTGTTTGGCCACCTCACCTCTCCACTATCCCTTCTTGCCATTCCTCACTCAACCTAAAAGCTCTTGCCTTCTTTAGCTTGAGTTGTCTTCACCTTTGGATGTTTGACACTTGTTAAAGATCCAAGAGGGGTCTCTTGGTCTCCCAAGGCTATATAAGAAACCCCTCACTCCCTCATTCTTTACCTTTCATTGTTGCACTGTTATGCTACTATTTTCTCACCATCTCATTCTCTCTCTCTCATTATTATTGTCACGTTTCTTCATTGGTGTTGCTCTTGAAGAACTTGTAGCAATTAGTTGCTACAACTTCTTCCATTTGGATAATAAAAGGGAATGCTTTGGAGGATTCAAGGATCTCAAGATTTGTTTGGGCTCTTTACATGCATATGAGGTGAAATCATTTAGTTTTAAATATTTGTGTGATTATAGGTAGATTGTTGGGTAAATTAGTTTACTTAACTAAGTTTAGTGATTGTATAATTGCTAGCTTATATCTGCATGTACTAATGATTGAAATTAGTTTTGATTATTAATATATACCATCATTATCTATTTTCGTCTCACATTCTGTTTAAGCTTTGCAGGACACTTCAAGGAGAGGATATTGGGATAAGTCCAAGCACGGATTTGCCCTTATTTCTCACTTACACTCCAAATTATTTCTGATATTAGTCACCTTCTTTCATTCTTGATTTTAGTAGCTAATGTGTTTAGATAGGTCACCTAAAATTATATAATTTTCTGGTTTTGTATGCATGAAATTTCTACCTAAAAACAAAAATTTCATAACTTTGTGGAGTGTGTTGCAGCTCAAATCAGCAAGCAATAGCTTGCTGATTTTTGCAGGTTCTTACCAGGACAAGAGGGCATGCTACTCAACTCCATGCACAACACACCCTCAAAACAACTCCTTGAAGTGGTAACAGTTTCTCATCCTTCTTTCCTTTCCAAAATATTGTAAACGCAAGCCCAAAGGAGTTGTACCTAAGCGGCTTGCTTTCCTTTCCTGCAATCTTTACTTTGCAAGTTTAGATTAGTTTTCTTTTCTGTCTTTCCTTGCTTAGTTTAGCTAGATTAGTAGTGATTTCTACATGCATGCTTAACTAAAATAATCTAGAGTAGATCCAACACAACTAATTAGCTTAGAGCCCGTGGAGGCATTGTGGTTTTCGTTTTCTACTTCTCATTCAGTAATCTTTGCATGCAATCTCTAATTGTTAAATCTTAATCCAACACATGCATCAAATAATTGGTTAATTAATCTTTCATTTCAGTCATTTACTTCACATGCGGTAATTTGCTCTGTTGACCGCCTATTTAGCTAGGGGTCAACTCATGTACCATGAAGATGCATCACCAATTGAAGATTTGATGAAGACAGTATTGGTTCTACTTGGACATCTGATGCCCCAACACAAAATTTTTGTAAACGAAATTTTCGCACCCCTGCGCGGGTTAATAATGTAATAAGTCTGCATGAGTCATAGTTAGGTTAGGTACCTTGGGATGTTTCCATTAGGGGAGTTCCTTTCACCGCGGGTTTTTTATCCTCAGATTGTCAACCGGGCTCTCGAGCTTGGCTGACTTCCCTTGAGTTTTTCCCTCCACACATGCAATAATTTCCTCCAAAGTGGTGAATGGCGCTCTAGTGGTCTCGTCCTTTGGTAACCTTTGTTTAGGAATGTTGTAAATGACCATGCTAGACAGTGTAGAAAGTTTCGCGGAATTTCGTCGAGTCTAGATAGGTTTTTTTTAATTAATTAAATTTTTAAAAATTTAATTAATTAATTATTTTTTGAGCTAATATTGTAAAAACTCGGTCTTGGGGATTTTGATAGGGGTATTTGTGCTCAAAAGAAATGGAATAGCACCCCCTACACCCGTAGACCAAGTTTCAGCTCAGTCGGACAAGTTTTACTATGTCTTAGTCTGCTTAGAGTCAGAGTTGGTCAAAACAACAATTTTAATTGCTAAAGTGACATTATTAAAATGTCAATATTATTGTAATTTTGAGTTATTGAGTTAGTGGTAAGGTGGTAATGAGCAAGTTAGACCCTTCTAACCTACCCAAACCCATCCTAACCTTTTAACAACTTAAAAACACACTTTACCTTACCCCCTCACTCACTTTACCCATGCCCTAAGGGGAAAAACGACCCCCCTTACCCAAAACCTTAATTATTTGACTTAATTCTTTGTGTGGGCCCCTCATATGAGAGGTGCGCCCTTCCTAAGCCTCCACTTCACCATAAGCATGGACCCCACGCTCCACCTCACTTCCTATGTGGCGCCCCTCCTCTCAAGCTCACGCCCCCCTCATCAAGCTCACGCCCCCTCTCTTCATTAGCCATTTGTTTGAGCCTTGATTCATGTTGTGGGCCCCTCTCATGAGAGGTGCGCCCCCCTTAGCCTATCTTCTCACCTCTTTCATGGCCCACGCCCTTCCATGTCATCAATCCAAGACTAAAACCCTAGGTGGGGCGCCCCCTTCCTAGAGATTCACACTCTCTCTCAAAATCTAACACTTGGCATTCATCAAGATGCCCTCACTTTGCCTCTTGAGGTATAAGTAAGACCCCTCCTCACTCATTTGGACACCATTCTTTGAGCTACTGTTATGTTGCTGAAATTTCATTCCACCTTCTTGCTCTTGCCATCAAGCCACCCAACTCATTGCTCTTGAGAGTTTTGGAAGAAGTATTTCTCCAATACTCTCACATTTTGGAATAATAGAAAAAAGCTTTGGAGGATTATGAGGAGATCTTTGAGTATTCTTGATTTCTTCTACATATGAGG
>JASDQU010109131.1:26325-76527 GCA_032191745.1 Picea mariana
TGCATACATTTCATCTTTTTTTCAGCATTCTAACACTCTTAGATAGGTCAATACATTATCTTTTACTTGCAGATTTTTATGTTGAAATTTTCTGTGTAAAAGCAGAAAATTTCTCTAACATTTTTGTTGTGTTTTTCAACATTTCCAGCAAGCTTTTGCTTGTTGGTTTTTGCAGAAACTTACCAGCAACAAGGGGAAACGCTGCCCAAATTCGTCCTCGAGGCTTCATCAAGACATATCTTAATTGGGTAACGAATTTCCAACATTTTCCTAGTGTATATTTGTGTATTTCATGTTATTTCACTAGTTTCTTGTATACATTTGTAAGCTAACATATTGCCGACACCTTGGGAGTGTGCTTGGCCTAGCCAACCCCCCAAAATCGTCAGGCTAGATTAGTGATTTTATCTTCCAAGTCATTTTTTATTTTTTTTTGATTAATATTACCGAGATAGTTTCTGCCTGAGCAGTCGGCCAGGAGCCTGTCTAATCTCTGTATCTTCGGAGACATAAGACTAAATGCCTTGCTTTCCTGTGCAGTTATATCTTAGTAATATTAATCTAACTTGCCGGCACCTTGGGGGAGTCATCCCCAAAATCGCCCTGGATTAAGGGAAAATTGATTTAAACTTATTTTTGCTTTTCATATTGCCGGCACCTTGGGGGAGTCATCCCCAAAATCGCCTTGGCTTAAAGGGAAATCAACATTTGATGATTTACATGCTTAATAGTTAGAATATCTTAGATATTGATCATCTTTTCTAAGTTTTATTTCCTTTAAGCTTTTCGTTTTCACATGCTTACGTCCATGATGAATGGTTAGATAACTTAGATGCAATCTTAAATGCCTTAGTTCCTCTCTTCTTAAGTTATTTCGCTAATTCACAAATCTTATGTGCATGTGTTATGGATATGGTTTAAAATCCTTTCGTCATCTTGCTAAGTTTTCATTTTCAAGCATCTTTACTATCATAAGCTCAACGTATGTGGATGGATGGTTGATTTTTCAAGTTCGTTTGGGTGATTACTTTAGTGAATTCGTCCTATATTTTACTCTTGCATGCTTATGGTATATGGATGGAATAATGTTGATATGATGGATGTCTTAGAGCTCATGTCTTCTTTCATTGTTTAAGCATCTACGTCTCATTTTGTACTTCAAGCACGTCTTACATATGTATACCTCACGTTTATGGGTGAATGTTTTACGCTTTGAGCATCTTTACGTTTAAGTTATCTCATCTTATGGTAAAAGCATTCATCTTCACAGTTTCGTTTTACACTTTGCAAGTACGTCTCACTTATCTTCAGTTTTCAGTTTCATGTGGAATAGTTCATGGATCTAATGGTTTAACATTGTGCAATCTTTCCTTTACGTATTGACATGTGATTGATGGTTTAATTGACACATTGCAAGCACTCATTTTACACACATTTTCAGTTCGGCCATGCGCTAAAAACATAATTTTTAAGGGTCTAAAACTTGTCTAAAAGCAACCAAACACACCTAAAGACCCACCTGCGGGTCATAATAACATTTAGCAACATTTTAGGAGCTTCATTCAACCATCTCCACCATCTAAAACGGGCTTGAGGAAAACAACGGAGGGTAGTGGTGGGGGACCGTCCCGTGGTTTCGTTGGGGAGATCCCTTCCAGGAAGTACTCTTGCTGTCAGGGCTGACCGAGGAAGCTAGGGTAAGGCCTCGTTAGCCTTACTATCTTGAGCACCAGGCAGTCATTTGGCCAAGGGAGGAGGAAGCTTGAAGCACACACCTAGTTTAGGGGGAGGGAACTAAAATCAATCAATCTTTAAGAAACTGATAAACACTTAGTTGCATAGATCACTTGTGTATGTTTGGGGGGTATTAGATGTATGCATAGGAAAACATAACTGGTGGAATATTTCATTGTTTTATCAATCTTCATTGCAACTACATGTTTATGTCTTTTACGTTCACATGAGCATTTAAGTTACTGGTTGAATATCTTGTTATTTGCTTATTGTGGGTGTGAATCAGGAAAGTGCTGAGTATCCCACTTGGGGAGACATCACTTTCCTTGGTTCTTGAGTGCTTTGTGTGATTGTTGCCAGTGAAGGCAGTCCAATAGTGTAAGTGCTATTGGGGCATGCTTGGCCTATGTGTGTGAATCACTTACATCTTGTTGTATCTTGTGTATGTTTGTATCTAATTTGTATATCTTGTATCTAATTTGTGTATCGTGTTTACTAATCATTGTAACTCTTTGTAATTCTTTGTAAGTAGTTCTAACTTGTGGTTTGGGGTAGTTTAATTTGATTGACTTGCAATATTTGCTGTAATAAACCTCTCTCAAACCTTAGTCGACCCCATTGCCCAACCTTAGGCACTAGTCTTAGTTGACTTAGGGAAAGGGCTGACTGTCATATAGATTAGACTTGCACTCTGCATTTGCTGCTTGATCATCTTAGGCTAGTTTTCCCCCTTTGGCCTATAACGAATTAAAACTAACTCCTAGAACCTTAACATTAAAATTAACTTAGTAACTAGGGACTACCCCCCTTGGCTTCCCTAGGAGTAAGCCTAGAAGGAAGAAGTTCCAGTCAAGGTGACAGTGTGGACTTGGAACTTAGACATTGTGTCTCCGAGGGCACACTAAGTGAGTTGGACTTAGCTCACATTAGCAAGTGTGCATTAGGACGGCAACATGCTCTTAGATCTATATTTTAATACATGCATGCAAGTATTGGTACCTCCAAGTGATAATTAACCATATTTAATTTCCACAAGTTATATGTTTTACTTTATGTTTCATATGCGATCTAATCTTTTATAAGCCATTTAACTTGCGATCTTGTGTTTCAAAGGCTTCATCCTTCACAACCTTTTTTTTTAGATCTCAGTTTCACAAGCATTTTAGTTCTTACATTTACATGCAATAATTCAACACTTAAGAACTAAATCTGCAATTTCGTTGTTAAGGGTTCACACTCGTCTTCAGTATTTTGGCAATCCTTTGTTGAACAATCTACAAGCATTCAGTCACACTTCGCCATATTTAGCTCATAAGTCTAAAATAAAATAATTAGACTTAATAGGACACCATAACTCACCATCTTCGCCATTTAAAACAGGGTTTTGAGGAAAGCCACAAAATGTTTTCCGGAGTACTCGGCCTTAGGGTTGACCTGTGAATCTAGGGTAGGCCTCGTTGCTTCACTTCTTGAGCATCCAACAACCACTTGGTAATAGGGGGAGGAGAGTTTTTGGGTTGACACCTAGATAGGGCTAAAATTAATCTCACACTTAAGCACTTAATTTAATTTTCAATCTACAACATCAACAATATAATTACACACTTGCAAGCTCACTGATCTCACTGTCTTTCAATTTACATTCATATGCAAGCTATTTTTGATGTGTTGTATAAACAATATCTAAGTGGTTAAATATTTCATTTGGAATATTTGGCTTTCCATGTTTTTCATCTATCCTTAATTCTTGTACTTGTGGTGTGATCCTTCAAGAAGTGCGCATCCACCTAGAGGCATTCTATTGATTGGGTCTTGAGTGCTTTGCATCTCTTGGCCATTGAAAAGCAGTCCAACGGAAGTCTATCTGTTGTGAGCATGCTTGGCTTGATGTGTTGATGATTGTTCATCTTTGAATATTTTCTTTCCTGCACATTTCAAGCACTTGTTAATATTTTTGTATCTGGTTTAGCTTGTATATCTTTATATTCTTTTGTATCTAGTTTGTCTATCTTGTTATAATACTGTAACTTGTAATTATCTTGTAACGAACATCCCCTTAACTTAGTTGACCCCATTGCCCAATCTTAGGCACTAGTCTTAGTTTCCCTAGGAAAGGGTCCGACTCTCATACTTAGATAGTTGCATATTGCATTTGTTGATTGACATCATAGGCTAGATTCCCCTTAACCTTTTAACTAATTAAAACCAACGCCTAGAACATTAAACTCTAAATCTCATCTAGTAACTAGGGTCTACCCCCCTTGGCTTCCCTAGGAGTTAGCCTAGACGAAAGAGGTTCAAGTCAAAGTGACAACGTGGACTTTGAACCTAGGCATTGTGCCTCCGAGGACACACTAAGTGAGTAGGACTTAACTCACGTTTGCAAGTGTGTATAAGGATGGAAACAGGATCCACCAATGAGTTCACTAGGGGTGCCGGATGTCCAAAACGAGTGGGAAACTGAGTCCCGAGAGGGCCTGCCTTATTTCACACACTCCTCCTAGGCGTTTTCCCGCTCATTAAGATATAAACTATTGAGATTTTCCTATTATTACTATTCCACACTGACCAACCCAGCATGTCTGGAACTTACTCCTAGAAGATCGAGACAGGCTCGCAACTAGAAGAGTCAAGAACATCACTGGGAGCTGAGGGGAAATGTTTATTTTAAACAATAAAATAAAATGCTGAAAGAGAAATGTTTTTCTAATTACTAAGTCTTCACTGACCAACCTCTTGCGAGGAGCTGAGGAGACGGTTTATTTTCCAACTTTGAAAGCATAAATGAAAACTAAACTAGCAAGCTAAACTAGCAATTAGTGTTCTACTTTGCAAAAGAGAAAGTAATCTAAGATTGTGATTTGTTTTAGCTTATTCTTTATGTGAGATTGTCTTGAATTTTATAGAAAAAAGAAAAAACTGAAAGGAAAGAGAACTAGAATGACAAATACTCCAAACCACAACACCAACCCCCCTAGGGGGAAATACAAAGTGAGGCCTCCCTTTGCTCACTTATTTTATTATCTCGGTTACAATGGTTCCTTTTAGAGCCTTGGGATCCTGATATGAATGGATCAAAAAGGTTTACAATCTTTTTGGAAGTTTTGGACAAGTATAAGGTACTTCAGGGGGATCTTGAGGCTTCAAATCTTCAAAATTTGGGCAGCGTTTACCCTTGTCTTTTCGTCAAAACTGCAAAAACAACAAGTTAATTGGGGCAAAAGATGCCCAAAATGCTATTGGAAGACCCTGCAAAAAAGTGTTAGTCAATGTACAAAAATTATAAAAAAAGGCTAAGTAAAACTACACAAAACTGACAATTAGAGCTAAATAAACCAAGAAAGAAAAAGTCTTTTCTCTATGATATTATTTGCTGTCCCAAAACAGTAAGTAATATTACAAAGATGCCTAGATAAAACTTCTAAACTCTTTACAAAATGAAACTATCTTTAGCCTTTAAAAAACTTCTTTCAAAATCAAACTAAGATAGATTGCAAGCTAGATTTATGAATTAAGCTTTGTGATCTAATCTACTTGCTCTTATCATGCAAAAGAAAAGGAAACTTTAAGATTTTATTTTAAAATAGAAAACTTTACTTTGCATGAATTGAAAGTAACCCAATTTGATAATTTTAGAAATGGAGAAGGAGAAGAAGAAAAGTGCTTTGAAACCCTTGGAAAATTGGGAAAAATGGAGTCTTGTTGATGGATCCACAAGAGGGGCTATGTCTCCTTGAAATCTTGAAGGGTGCGGTAAGTGCAACCGATGCCTATCCTCCTCTTCAAGTGTGATGATCTGCAAAAGACTTAGAGATTCCTTGCCGAAAGCTTGTTAAACATATGATGCTACTTACAAAGAAACTTTAAAATAAGCATGAGCATTAACCGAAATGAACATGCAAACTAAAGCTATCAATTGCAAACAAGCATTAAGATTATTAAACAACCAAGTTTTTTTAATCTTACCCAATTAGGAGATAGCTCCTCTTAGAGGGCATACAATAACTATTAAAAGCAAGAAATACACATAAGTAAATTATACCTCACAATTAAGCATTGGACATAGAAGCTCCACATATGAAAGTAGACACCAATGTAACCTCCAAAGCATTTCTTTATTCCAATCAAAAGAATGATACAATAGAAACAATACAATGGCACGATTCCCAAGGTCCAACTAGCTTTGGCAATGGGCAAGTGCTTGTATAAATAACAAGAAGGGCACACTTCTCAAGGAGGGAGGGCACACCACTTGGAGAGAAAAGGTGAGATAAGTGTAGATCAAGTGGTTACCACCTCTCTCAAGACTCTCATTATTCCCCACATGTGAGTTTAGGTAGAGAGGGGAGTTGCCACCTCTCCAAAGTTTGGTGAGCTCTCACATGGGTGTGCCACCTCTCTCAAGGAGGGCGCACCTTCTCTTGGCAACCAACTCATAACAAGCTAGCACATGCCCAACTCAATCTTAACTCAAGCTTCTTGCTCAAGAGATTGCTTATAGGAGTGCCACATAGCCTTCTAGCTTTTATTTGACTCAAAACATGTTTTCGGCAAGTTTGCTAAATTTAAACAATCCTGATTTTTTATGTTTTTTTTTGGGTTTTGTGAGTAAAATTAACTTTTTAGTGATTAAAATGACTAATTTCACTCACAAAAGTGGGTGCTATAGGTTGAAAAATGAGCACCCCCAAGGCATATGATGCCTCCTAGTACCACTTTTTTAATACAACTTCAAATTACAATTAAAAAATTCTGTTTTACGGGAAATTTTTTATTAACTGAAAAAATTAAAAAATCCTAAGGGGGACTTAGTACATTTCCATAAAACTCTAGGAGGATGTTTAGCATGGTAATATACATTAGACACTAGGCTTAGATGACCATGCCAAGGCCTAACCATGAGTATATACTCCAGCTTTGGAGGAATTGAGTGAAAAACTCGGAAATTATAAATTGCTTGGACAACATAATATAATTAACAAGTAAAAAAAAACTCCAAAGTAGCAACTCATGTCTATGTCTTAGGAGGCTAAACCTTTTACAAAATTAATCATGCAACACCTCTTATTACAATTCCCCGCAGGGTATCGAAATGTGGAAAAAGTTGGTCAAATAGACCGATTGAACTCTGAAAACTGAGCATTTGATTGCTCAAACTTTGGCGGTTCAACTGCAAGTCTAGCTAGTGCAACTTAGTGGATAACAAGACTCATATTCATGACTATTTTGTTTAATTCCTTATAACTTTAAGTTTGATGTTGGTTGTGTTGCATACTTTTTATGTCCATGATCTTGTACTTAAATATTGTTATGTGTTCATGGCATTGTCCATAGCTTAATATTGAAGTCCTTTTAGCCTGACTTATTACTGTATATGGCTGTGATGTCCCGTTCCCAAGAATAGCCTCAGCAGGGAGTGACTTAGTAGTCTATCTGTTCCTGTAGACTATAGTCAGGCACAAACAGGGAACAAAGGGAGAAATAAGGGTGAATAAATGGCTAAACGATGAATTAAGACAAAAAACATAGGAAAACTCACTTAAGCCAAAACCAATGAAGAAATAGAAGAAAAAGATGTTAAGGGGGGACTTAATTAATTATTCACATTCGACTTAGGAGAAAAGGCGCCTAGCTTAAGTGATGTCAACAACAAATTAGATCGATGGAGGTATAAGAAGGGGAATTCGACCTAATTCCTCATTATGATTGATTTGAGAATTGAGAAACAGGTTCTAGGGGAGGAAGTTGATCTCAACATATGTTTTGTGGATTTCTGGAGGAAACCACCACCACAAATCGGTTTCGGTGTTGGAAGACACACCTTAGCTTATCAGAAGTACCATCTAGGTATTTCAGCATGCCATATCAGTGATCTACAAATCCAGTTTAGTCAGTGCACATTGCAGCTAGTGAGGGCGCAAGGGTTTGAGAGATAGTTTTGTGTAGTTGGACGAGACCGAAGCAGATCTCGCCATATCCTTCTGACCCAATTGAGAGGGAAACATGGCGCTTCTTTTGAGGCATCATTTATCAGATTCCGATGGAGGAATATCCTTGTGTGCATTAGGCAGCTAGGAAGTGCGCAACACTTGGGGAGGTACATCGAGGGTTCCAGAGAGCTTACCGGGTCAGATCCGGGGAAAACCCTCTCGACCCATTACAGAGGAGACCAGGGCGCTCATTTTGAGACAGGTATCATCCAATTCCGACGGTGGAAGCATCAGGGCACATTGCCAGAGCCTAGGAGGTGTGCAAACCCCCAGGGGCTTCCATCCGAGGTCCATTCTGAGCTTCAGTGAGCTGATCTTTAGTCTATCAGATATTAGGAGGAGCTTAGAGGCCAGGGCGCATAGTTTGGGACAGTTTTCAGGCCCATCGGATGAGTGTAGCCACTAGGTTGAATATATCTTCATTTGCAGCAGTTGTCGTGAGCTTCCAGGGTTGCATGTAGCCGATCTCTTTGTGCATGTGCAGATCCATTCACATCTTTTGATCACATGTATTTTATGTTAGTTTGCATTGTATTCTAGTGATGATCCATGAAATCTAGCTGATGATTAGTTTTCTGCTTTCCACATGCTAGTTGTATTTCCTGTTATTTCACATAATACATATTATTGAGTTGTGTTGTCCTTTATTACTTGCTTTGGAATTATTACCTGTTTTAAAGTTTTGAGATAATGCTTTGGAATTATTTGATTAAAGTGGACCTGTTTAATATCATGGCATCATTTGGCCTTTGTTTGGCATGCAGGCGCATTCAGTTTAATTTTTTGATGCCTCGTTCATATGCTTACCTTGATATAACACTGCACCTCGTTGAATTTTGCACAATTATAGTGAAAATTTGAATTGTTGATGCAGACTCTTACATGCTAGCAAGGCTCCTTGCCCTCTCCTAAGTCCCTCACTCATGCTTGGCTTTAACTTGTCCAATTTCCTGCAACTTCTAAGTTTGGTTACATGCAGTGACCTAGGTGATTACACTTGTATTCTTGCATAATTCATTTGAATGCTTGTTCTTTGATTGCTTATGGAGTAATAAGGGCTGGCATAGTTACATGGTCACTTGCTTATGAATAGATGAGTTTTTGGGGAGGAGCTCCTTCCCTTAGTTCAAGAAGAGGAAGACAAAAAAACCAAAATATATGGAGTGCAGAGAGGAGGAAGAAATTTTGATTTTCTATACACTTTGATGCAGATTCTGAAGAGTTTTTACTTAATGCAAACTAGTCACTTGTACTTGAGTGACTTGCCTGATCTCTCTTGCCTTTCCTCCAGATCTGAGATCTCACCCGAGTATCCAATAAATTAACTCTATTGCACATGAAGCCACTCTGGCCTCGGAATTTGACCAACCTCCGCCTGCTACAAATGTTGATGGTTGGGGTGAGGTTGATTCTCCTAAAGTTGATGCTTGGGGGAATGTTAGAGAACCTTCTCATTCTGCTTCTCATGCCTCTTCTCCCCCCCTCCAAAGCTGCTGGTCAGACAATGGCCACTCCTTTACTGACTGCCTACATTGGATAAAATGAAGAATGTTGTTGAAGACACATTTCTCCTCAAGGATCCCTAAAGGCCCTTGTTGTGAATCCTTCTGCTGTTGCCTCTCTGGGTAGAAATTTAGTGGAGGACTTTGCTACTTCTTATTCTCATTCCCATGTCGTTCCTCCTTTTAGGGGGAAAATGAGGATTGATATTGAAAGGAGGAAAATGAGGATTGAGATATACTTTGATGACCTTCAGCCCAAGGTGACTGCTCGCCTCCAGACTACTCCGAGGACAAGTTGACCCTCATTCTCCAGATCAGGACCTCCCTCTCTCCGGTTCTATGTATAGTTGGTTTTGTTTTAGCACATGGTGATGGGAAAACACTCTCAACATTTTGGACATGGTGATATATTATTTTGTAAATTGAGGACTGTTCGACTATTATTTTGGTTTATGGATAAGCTTGGTCCAATTTTTGGTATATGAAGAGTTTGCTTATATCCATATGTTTATTTTTATGGTGCTAGTTTGGTTCATAGCATGAGGTTGATGGCATGATGATGTTGTACGTGTTATTTCCTTGGCAGGAATATGTGTTCAGCATTAGTTCATAGTTTTGGAAATAATAAAGTATTACTTTGAGTTGCAGGAAACATGGGTTTAGGCCCGTTTTAATCGCCAATACTCCATGCAATGATAAAACACGTTAGAAAATGCCTTGAAATCTTTCAGATTGCGTTTCACAATTCGAAAATGCTAATTCTTGTTTCACACATGTTTCAGGGCAAGCTGGACACATTTCGGTTAGTTGTGCATGTGTTTTGACTTGGTCATTGACCATAGGGATCCACACAAATGCACTAAACTAACATTAAACCTAATTTGTCACTAATTTGACATTAATGGAACTTCGAGAAAACCTGAAAAGCCTATCTTTGTTCTATTAAAGAGATTTCCCTCTCATTCTTTTCTCACAGCATTTGGGCAAATAAATTTCTTGCACAAACAAAAAGCATTTCATTGGAGGAATCTCTTCATCTGCAGTCGTAGCAACAAGCAATGCATTTTCTTTGTGTTTTGGGTGTCACAACAAGCAAGAATTTCTATGTGTTATGGGCAGCTACAAGAAACAAGGATTTTCAATTTTTCCATGTGTTTAAAGCAGCTACAACAAGTGTGTTTTGTGTGTTTTGGGCAGCAATCGTGTTGTTCTGGGTTTCATTATCTTAGGCGAGTAACTTTCTTTCTTTCAAGTTTATTCTTTTATCTTTATTTGAGCAAGAGTGTTGTTGCGGGATTAGGGTTTTATGCAGATTTCTTTCTTGTTTTGCAGCAGCAATGGCTTCTCACCGTGGTTCTTTTAATCCCCAAAATCTTAACTCCAGCATGCACAATGACTAGTATCCTCTTTGGATGTATGTTAAGAAGATTGTATGAATTCATGGTGGGGGTTCATAGGATGGGAGTGCAATCTTTGTCATGAGATCTACAAGGGCTCTTACCCGAGAAAATAAAGTATAAAAGCATAAGATAACCTAAAGTCAAAATGACTTTATTAATGCCTATGTCTAATATCTAATTGACCATCGTTAATCGAACATTATTGTAACAGAACATTGGCAGATGGGATTGAAGGGACACCTACTAGCAAAGGCCAAATGGTACTCCAAGGAGAAGTTTGAGGAATTATTTCATCATCTCTTTCAAAGCTTAGCCTTTGGAGACCAAAAGCCTCCCAAAATGGGGAGTGATGATCCAAAATGGATCTACATAGTTACCCTACAACTTTATTAATGCTTTGTAATTGTGAATACAAAATTTGAGACCTAGAAGGGTTGGTTTGGGTCTGATCTTAAAAATTGCACTAACAGAGCAGAATTGAAAATCCTCTGGGTTGGGATCTGATCCTGAAAACTGCGCTGTTGGACCAAAATTGAAAATGCCTTCTTTATGGCCCCTTGTTTAGCTTAATGGGGAGTGTTGAGATTATGGTTAATCTTTACTTGAGGCCACATGCCGACTGTCTATTTGATGTATTGGTGGCTTTTTTTAGACTACGTATGGATAATTAACTCACTTTATTGTATTTTTCTATATTTGATTAGGTCTTCCTAGTCACCCTCTTGGGCTTAGTACCCTTAACCCTAAAGGAGGTGTATAAATAAATCACACTCTTCATTTGTAAATCATTTATTAAAGTTATAACTCGATAAAGGCTTAAGGACAATCTTCCTCTAGTGCCTTTCTCTTGTTCATGTGCCAACAATCTCTCAGGTTCACCATTTAAGTGTTATTTCATTTCTATTGTATTTTTTGCAGGGCTAGACTAGGGTTTATTGGATATTTCACCGTAGATCCACTATCTTATGATCTTAGCAATAGGGACTAGGAAAGAAAATCAAGGCCTTGAGATATGGACCTTTCGAGGTATTGGAGAAGGTGGGCAACAATGCTTACAGATTTGGTCTTCCTCATATGTGCATTTATTCAATAGTAAATGTAGAAAACCTAAAACTGTAGGAACCATCTATGCTTACTAGATGCAAATGCATAATTACTGGAGGACATCATTTTGTAGAAGTTCAAAATGACCAGGAGAAGTCAACAAGAACTTTGGCAGATGGGATTGAAGAGACATCTACTAGCGAAGGCCAATTGGTACTCCCAAGGAGAAGGTTGAGGAATTATTTCCTCATCTATTTCAAAACTAATCTTTTGGAGACCAAAGGCCTCTCAAATTGGGGAGGGGTGATTTGAGATGGATCTACATTGTTACCATTTGACTTTATTAATTGGGAATACAAAATTTGGGACCTGGTTTGGGCCTGATCCTAAAAATTGCATTGACAGACTAGAACTGAAAATCCTCCAGTTTTGGGTCAAAGAAATGGAATTTTGGGGTTTTAAGGCTTGATTAGATTTGTCCTGGAGGTCCTCACAACATTCTATGCATTGATAGATTTTCAATGGTGGTTCACTTTAGTCAAACAAAGTCCATATGTGAAAGTTATGCCCCCTGTTATCCCTAGTTTTCAGGGATAACTAGGAGATCATGTCTCGAGGCCCACAGGTCCTAGACATGGAGTACCGAGAGAAGGATTGACCTGAGCATGGCCCTGGAGGGCCCACCTTTTCTTCTTCCATCATCTTCATCTCGTCAGCAACAACATCCATCACCATCGGCTTGGTCCTATATCAAAAGAGGTTCTTGCTCCATGAGGTAATTAGTCCAGGTATCATGGTATGTGTCACCTTTGATCATTAAAACCTTTAAATATATGCATCTGATTCCTTTTATTTCTAACTACTGCTTGGATCTTACACTTGCCCACTTGACCATGTTTGGGGGGATTGACAGGGTGCCCTAGCAAGCCTGTGTTTGTAGGTTTTGGTTTGCCACTGGGGGGATTTCTGAAAAGCCATCGTCTGCTCCCATCATAGTACCACTTTTACATCTTATTTCTCGCTCACTTATCCCGTTCCCCTTGTCTGGGCATTGGGTTGACCAGTTTTTAGGATTGCACCTTACCTCGTGGGAAGAAGGGGCTAAAGGCCCAGAAGGTAAAAGCAAGCTGGTAAAAGATAAAAGCATAAGAATAAAACCTCGAGATGCTTCACCCAGGGATCCTCGAGAAAGCAATAAAAGGCTTCTCGGCAAGAAACAAGAGGGACCCGGAAAAGTAATAAAACAAGATCTAACCAGAGGATAGGGGGTCTCATCACGAGCTAGCCTATTAGGTTCATGGGTAGCTAGCAGTATGGCATTGCCACCAGCTGGTTACCACGCCAGGGCAGTGACTCTTGGTTGCATGGCCAAGGGAAAGGAGGTCTCATCACGAGCAGACCTTCTCATTTCTGCGAAAGTACTTGTGGGTAACGCTGTCAGMTCTGGTCACCATGCCAAGGCAGTGTCCCCTGATTAGCTCTTGAACGAAAAGCAAATAAAAGAATAAAAAGAATAAAGGCAAAGAATGGGCTTGGAAAAAATGCATCCATGATAGGTACAACTCGCCTTCTACAAAGGCACCCACAGGTAACACCTTTTGCATCCTTGGCCCTCACTGCACCCACATGCTTGGACATCCCTTGACCACACCACCTCACTTACATGGCTTAGATGGGGTCTTCCCAGGAACTTTCCTTTTCTAGTGGACACTAGCCCAATAGGACCCCTTGTCCTTTTTCCAGACTTGTATTGCAGGCTTGTGTAACGTCTTTGAGCTGTTAACTGATGTATTAGGGATCTTATGCATATGTTTAATGATATTGATGATGAGATGTGATTGACATTGCTATGATTCCTGTGACTGATGAGCCCATGGAGGGCGTAGCCTTTGATGTGCAGGACCATGCCCGACGGACAGGTACCATTTGGATCGGTACACATGGGGAGATGATCAGTTTGGACCTCCATGGGGCTGAAGAGCCCACCAGATGGATGTTGAGACCCCATCAGGGGGCAAAGACAGGGCAGAGGATGATCAGAGACTTTGCACCGGAGAAGAAGAGAACGCTCCACTAGAGGCACCTCGACACTGCTTGGCCTAGGGGGATTGACCCACTTTCAGAGGGACGTTGGCTCTAGATGGCCCAGGACGTCACCAGGAGGCTTATGACGTCATCATGAGCATGTTGGCACATGTGGCAGGTTGGAGAAGCCCAAGGAGGGCTAACGTTTTGCTCCAGGATGCTTCATTTTCCCTAGAAGGGGCTAGCGCCTCCCTTAGAGAGGATTTTATTCTCTTTTCAGCTTGATTTAGGGTTTTAACTTGACAATTTAATGTAAAACAATATGATTTGATATTTTGGCCTTGTCGGCCTTTTTACCTGACCCAAAATGTAAAATTAGGTCAAGGTTTTGTATAAATGAGGGATTTTGACTCTCATTTTTTCATCACTGCTCATTCACTCCATAAGGAGGTCTGAAATTTGCGCCCTATCTTGGGTTATTGGATAATTTGGTGATGTGCACTTGTTGAAGGAAGGCTATTTTGGCATATTTTGGTTTCTCTCTTGAAGGAAGGTGTTACAACTAGGGTTTGCACATTTATTTCTTGGTGAATTGTAAGTATTTTTCTGCAAAACTTCTTGAATGAATGGTTGTAGTTTAATTTCTTGCATGTATTTATGATTATTGCTGAACAAAAATCCTAGATGACAAGCACACAAGTAGGTCCTTGTCTCATGTCCCCTAATAGAGAGGTTTTCAGCCATTGATAGAGAAAATAGAGCCTAGTCGTAGCTACACCCTCTTCTTCTCTTCATTTATTGCTAGCTGTACTATTTTGAAGCCAAGAAGAGTGAGACGTCCCTGGCCTAGGTTTACTACACTAGGGCCGTACTCTTTCTAGGGTTTGTTGAAAGGCCTTGCAATAGAAACACCTCCCTCATCAAACCCTCTTGTTTTGGTTATATTTTGTTATTATTGAGCTAGGCGTTTGCCGGGAAGGAGGAGAGAGCACGAGGCCTTGCTTTAGCAACACCGGAGTGAGCCTCTCTCCCTTAGGGTTTCGATTTTGAGGCCCTTCTTTAGCAACACCTCAAAATTTTTCCCTCTAGTCCTTGAAATCTTGCCTCCTTCAACTTGTGCATCCTTCGCTTATGACTCCATTAAACCCTAAGGCACTGATCTAGAAGTCCTCCAACGTTGAAGTGAAATTGGTCAAACAACTCTCAAACTCTTTGAGTCTCAAACCCTAACTATACTAACCCTAACCTACTAACCCTAAGTTGCTGACGTCATCATTAGATATTTCATCTTTAAAGCAACAACGTTTTACTTTATAAGCAATTGAATGGTGGATTAAAGCATTTATTAAATGAAGTGTTGATCAGTTAACTTGAATGCCACATTGTCCTAGTATTTATTGGTGAAGTAACATTATTTTTCATTGCTATTTTGCAAACATTGACTTCGTCAACATTTATTTTCAAATTGCTTATATTGAATATCAGATAGTTGTTGATATATATGAAGTACTAACCAAGCCTGCATATATCAATTTATTGTTGCTTTGTTCTCGGGCAGGGATTCTACTTGGTTATTGCTTCCAGTTATCTTTATTGGCTATAAAGCCGGACTATTTGCTTGGTGGTGATCTGTGAAAGGGGGGAAACTTATCTTCATCCTATTAACCTTTGCCCTTTTAAAGCCCCAGGTCACTGGGGATGTCTCCCCTGGGCCTAACCTCCCTAAAAAGAAAGAACCTCCCCATCGTGGTGACATTGGGTGGAATAGGTTCCTGTTACGCCAGTATGGCCTTCCATCTCATAGCCTTTTATCCTAGCTACAAACTGTGCGATAACACCCCCAACAAGGTAACTGTCAAATTATTTGCTGCAAGGCAAGTGGCAGCCATGTCTGCACACCATAATTGACACATGTTGAGCTAGTAATGTATGGAAATTTCCTACAGACTTATAAAAGCATCATAGAAATTCTAAGACAGTTTCAAAATCCTAAACCTAACACTAATTCTAGCTATGAAAAAACTAGCAGGAGGGAAACGAGTTCACTTATTTTAGCTGCCATTGTTGTTTAATAGTATGCGTAGAAGTGTGGAGGAGATACTAATAGAGAAGAGAGAGAGAAGCAATTTGTAGAGGACTGTAGTGTCTCATAGCTTCGCAGCAAGCTTGCACTGCTTTGTATTCTGTATTATTATCTCCTCGATGTTACTTGAGTTGGTGGAACTGGACTAGAATTGGCCAGTTCGAAACTTTTTGATGGGTTTTTGGTTTGAAGTGGTGATGCAAACCAGTTTGGACTAGTTTTGTTTTGAACTAGTTAGAATCAGTTGGTTCAAGACAAAATCGATGACAACCCACTGATTTGACCAATGCATCCCCATTCTGCTAAAATACCAAAAGGGAAAACAATAAACAAAAACCCTACGACTACCCTAAAATCTAATTTTCATCTATTTAATGATGCACCCCTCTATTGTGGATGGACTTATCTTGGATGAGTTGCAATTGACTGATTTTACTGATGCATCCCCATTCCCCCAAAAAACCAAAAAAGAAAACAAAAAACAAAAACCACACAACCACCCTAAAACTTATTTTTCATCTGTTTATTCATGGTCCCCCCTCTTTTATGGCTGGACTTAATCTGAATCACTTGCAACTGCTTCCACAGCCACAAGTTACAGACATTGGTGTTGGACATTTAGGGGCATTGAGTGAAGACGCCGAGCATACCCATGCAAAGCATGCAGAGGATCTAGATTCAGATGATGCTGTAGTTTGACTTGATTTTAGACTATATTTTCATTATTTTTGGATTCTAGAGGCCATTTAGAGGCTCAATGTTTATGTATTTTGGTTCAGATATGTCTTGCACTTGGTGCCATTTTTCTATATTCACCCTGACAATGCTATTTACATGAGCAAAATTTGCAAATTTGATGCCTGGTTTGGATTTGTATTGATGTACATGGATATATATTTTTTAATCAAAAATTTAATATTTTCTAGTTTTTTTGGTAGGCTTTTCTTTTCTTGTTTTTTTTCCCAGTTCCAGTTTTAGGGACCAGTTTGGTTCCAGCTCTGATAACATTGATCTCCATTATATAAAAGATGAAAGGTACAATCCTTCATTTCTTGCTGGGTTTTTCAGATCAAGTTTGCCAGGGTAAATATTGTGTTACATTGTGTGTCTTTGCTATTGGAGTTCTGTTTTCTATGTCGTAGTAGTTAAAGAAACCCAATGGTGTGTTTTTATTTCTGTGAAAGTACTAAAATACAAAAAGATAGACAGGGAGTCCAGCATATGCTCACTGTAGTAGAAATCAGTCTTAGAGCAGTTCTGGTGAGCCAACTATTGGAATATCCGAGGCAGTTTACAGATCAGCACTGGTCTGATACAACGCGCATTTGGTTTTCCCACCTGTTAGGTGGAAGGCTAATAATGTTACATGTGCTGTCTGTTCGAACTACTCTCTATAATGTTCATGCCCAAAGATTATTGCTTGTCCAAAAAGCCTCAATGTAAGAACTGAATTCGTCCAAGTAGAATGCATGAGTCTGTTACGGATGCCATTCTTGATGATAGAAAAACAGGTATAATGGTTTATGATGAATTATTTTTGATGTGGGAGAGCTTGGGGGCTCGTTAAGTCAATAAAAATGTGCAATATGAATCTCACTAACTATTTCTTTTTAATATTACAGGCAGGGCAGTTAGCTGAAAACATTTCAAAGATTATTGATGCTCAATTTGCAGATATGGTGGATATGTCAGAAGAGCAGGTATATTGCATCCTTCTAACATATTAAATATGAAAACCATTTTTACTGTGCATCAGCCATATCCCTTGGATGTTTGTGCAGGATGAGTTTTCAGCTGTGATTACTAGAGCCTTGATGACATTAGTGCATGGATTGGAGACAAAACTTGAAACTGAATTGGCAGCAATGACCCGTGTTCCATGGGCAGCTCTTGAGAGTGTGGGTGATCAATCAGAGTACGATAAACTTTCTGTGAACCCATTGAATGTAGGGAAGTTTATTGAATATATATTAATTATAAATGAGAAAATGGGAAACTATGCAGCCAGAGCTGTCAAGGGTATTGGTCCTTTGTCTCTTGAATATCTAAATGGAAATGACAAGTTTGCTTTTTTCTGACATATTATAAAACTCTTGTGGAAGTATAGGTATGTGAATGGCATCAGCGCAATTTTGTCTAGCAGTGTTCCTGTTCTTGGAGGTCTCCTATCTCCTATCTATTTCCAATATTTTCTAGATAAGGTATGCCTTGCAACAATTTATTAATTCTTAGAAAGTATCCGGTCTTTACTGGAAAAGCTTGATGGTCTAATGAGGCATATTCCCTAGGTTGATTTAGTGAAGGCTGGTAGTGGTAAGGTGTTTGCTTTTGATGTTTTTGATAGTCAGGATTAAAATTGATGATATGGTGTCACCAATTTCTGCTTTTCTTAGAGAGCAACTATGGTTTTTTTTTTGCTTTTGAATAAAAAACTTTTAACTATTCATGTATTCAGAATATGTGCATAAAGTACTTTATACCAGTATTTTGAAAACTGGTCCGAGTCAACTCGGACTCTGTCAACTCGGTGGAGTTGACCAACGACCGGATTGACTCGGCCTATTGCTCAGCTTAGAGGGCTGGTTTGGTACTGAACCTGCGGAGTCAAAGCGTGACTCGGCTGGTTCGATACCAAACCGGCCCTACTCAGCTGAGTCTCTACCAACTCGAACGAGCAGGTATTGGACCCCACCGACATGCAAAATCAGTTTTTCTTTAGAAGGGTTTGACCAAAAACACTGGCAATTAATGGTAATATTAAAATCTGAAAGTAAAACTTGACATTTCCTTTATCATTCCTTGATAAAGGAAATGTCAACTTTTACTTAAATTTTTAACATTACCATTAATTGTTTTAGGATGTTTGAGAGTGGTTCCAACCTCATCGGACTTCATATGGAGAAAGTAGAATTTCGTATCCCATTCAAAATTCAGCCAACTTAACAGTTTTCAGGATTTTAGGATTGGTAGGACTGCAACATTTTCATTGGATTCTATCAAGTATGAGTGTATGGGATTGGAATTTAATCAAGAGCACCAAGCCTTTTATGTACCTTGATGTTGGTGGTATTGATTGTTGAACTCCTTTGTCATGGCCTTAGCAAAAATGTACCCTTCACTCAAACCAAAATCATTAATTAGGCATATTAAGCTTTTTCTACCATTTTATAACTTATAAGGCTTAGATTAGGTAGTTTCATCAAAATTGGGTGGTGTTGATTGATGTTCCTAGAGGATCGAGGTAGAGGCAAAGGCTAGACAAGAGGCAAAGGGTGACTCTAATGATGAGGATCCCAATATAAGTGATGGTGGAACATTGCTTGTCAGTGATGTTTGTCATTGCTCATTTATTCATAATGCTTTCTTTCAATGTTTCAATAATTTTTTGGAATCATAGTTTGGAATCTTTAAAATATAGTTTTTTCATTAAAATTTAAATATTTTATGTATTTCTTTAGTCATTGAAATCAGATCAGTCCGAGTCAATCTGAGTCCGAGTTGACCCTTGATTGTTTTGAGTTTAAAAACATTGCTTTATATAAAAAAAAGTAGGCTGCGCATGCTACCACCACAAACACTATCAAGGCTCAATGGTTATCTAGCAAAACATCGACATTTAAACTACTGCTATAAAAAAGAACAAAATAGAGAGTCCATAAGACACTAGAGATAGTGGCCCTAGGCCCAAGTACAAACAAAGTGACATTAAGTTGTTGTAGGGAGAAGCCCAACATTTGGCCCCCAAGTGTCATTAAGGATTGTCGTGATTGTTGGGGGTTGGCCCCCAACTTGTACTAGTTGGCTATGCCATCACGACTATTGGGTCCCACGCATCATAAGATGCATTTGTGACTTTTGGGTTCCAATTTTCTTCTCTTCTGATATGGAATACATGCCCAAGCATCACATCCAAAGAACCTGAAGTGAGGAAAAATCAGCTTATCGCTGCTTCAAGCCTCTTCAGGTGTTCCATTCTTAAAAAGCCTACTAGGAATGTGATTCAAAACGTAACATGTGCAAATCACCAACTCAACCCAAAATTTGTAGTACATCCCTATGCTGTGGGGGAGCGCCTCTCCCCCGCCCCTGCTCCCGAATTGTGCTCCTAGAGGGAGCATTTAGGTAGCGCTCTTGGGAGCACGCTTCCTAAACGATCCCTTTTGGGAGCATTTCAGGGAGTGCGTTCCCAACCCAAAAAAACGCTCCTTGCCTGATCCAGGAGCGCTCTCAGATCACTCCCTAAATGCTCTCAGGGCTCTCCTAGGAGGAAAAAAATGCTCCCCGAGCACTCCCACGCGTGAGAGGCTTTCTTGGGAGGTTTTTTTCCTTTTTGAGGGTGTTTGGGAACCAAGACAAGGTTCCAAAAGGGAGGAAAAGGTATGGCTAGGGTTTCTAAGGGATTAAAACACTCACTCCATTTTTCTCTCATTCTATTTCTCATTTCAATGATTTCACTCATCTTTGCTAGGAGGGTTTTGAGTGGGCGTCTTGTTCGTTCTTGAGGAGATTGAAGGGAGATTGGAGAGCTTGGAAGGGAGATTGAAGGCTGCTATAGTCATATTCAACCACCATTGGAGAGCTAAAGAGGTAGGCTCTTAAGCCCATTCTTGTTTTTTTTTCTCAAAAATATCCATGTGTTGTAAACTAGTATATTATGCTATGTTGATTATTTGAATGTTTTATTCTCCTAGTCTTTCCCACTTCTCCTCCATGAATCTTTTCCAGGTAGCAAGTAATTATCAAGGTTCAACAATCATGATGGGTATGTCAATGTGGTATGTCATTTTGGTTCCATTTTTTATTATGACGGTGGTGTTGGGAGTCAAAGGATGTCGAAATACTCGTGATAGTGACAAAGAAATAGAAGTGGACAACACATACCATGGAGAGGAGGAATAAATGGAAGGGGACGATGAAAATGAAAATGATATTGATAATCCCCAAAAACCCAAAGAGATTTTAACACCTTTGTGGAAGTATGTCACAAGGCTTAAGGGAGGAAAGGGGGTGAAACCACAAAATTTACATGCCACCATTGTCATATAACTTACATAGGTTCCTATACCTGTGTGAGAAAGCATCTATGTGGGCTTATGCATTGGGATGAAGGTAAGACTATAGGCATCAAAACCTATGTGGAAGTGCCACCCAAAGATAGACTCAAATACCAAAAGGAAGAGGAGGCAACACAAAATAAATCCAAAAGACCAAGGGTTGAACATGAGAGTTCACAAAGAATGTTCACTGGTTGATCCGCATCCCCCCATGCTAGTGGATTCTCGCCTTCATCTTCATTGCATAGAACACTATCAGATTTCCTTGACCAAGGTTGTAGAGATGATGTGGATGCAAATTTTTTTAGGTTTCTTTATGCATGTGGTATACCATTTGTTATCTCCATTTTGTGAACAACTAAGGAGATTATGTCTTGAGGCCCTCAATTTGCAGATATGGAGTGCCGAGAGACTACATGACCAACAGTACCCTTTTGCACAGATGGAAAACCCACTCACCACCACAGATGGTCACAGGTTTGCAGATGGCATCCACCATACCAGCTGGCTTCTGGAAGGCAGTGGGCCTTGCTCCATGAGGTACAAGTCAATATTATTGTGAGCATCATTTCAATATTTAAGCCAATTGATTATGTTGTATCTTAGATTGCTCTAGATTTCATGATATATGCTTGGATATTATGCCTTTTTCCTTGCTTCACCTTGGTGGTTGACATTGTGCCCTAGTAAGTGGTTTTCCTTGGGGATGGGTTTGCTACTGGGAAATCCCTTAATGAGCCATCGTATCGTCTCCGACCATAATTACCACTTTCCATCATTATTCCCCTCCATTTCCTTATCTCTTGGGATTTTAGGGTGTGTTGACCCAAGAAGTGGTTGTCCCTCATTCTATGGGAAGAAGGGGCTGAAGGCCTAGAGGGGTTGATGTTGGGTTAAAGATAAAAGCCTTGTATAAACCTTCTAGATGCTTCGCCTAGGGATCACCCAAGAAAGTAGTGAAACACTTATCTTTGAGTAAAGGGGACCCACAATATAATAAAGAATGCTTAAAAGGTTAGTTGAAGGATAGGAGGTCTCATCACGAGTTGACATATCACGTCCATGAATATCTAGTGGTATGACATTACCATCGTCTGGTCACCAAACCAGTGTAATGGCTCTTAGTTGCATGGCTGAGAGAAAGGGGGTCTCATCACGAGCCAACCTTCTCATTTCCACTAGGTGTTTGTGGGTGACATTGCCATCATCTGGTCACCACGCCAGGGCAGTGACCTTCAACCTCTCCTTATGCTATATTGAAAGAAAACAAAGAAAGAAAGATAAAAGGCAATTGATGGGCTTGGAAAAAGTGCATTGCGGACAAAGGTACCACTCACCCTCTACAAAGGCACCCATGAATGAGACACTACGAACCCTTGTATGTCATGAGCCCTATGCCCATTGAGTCTTGACCCCAACCACTTCATCCACTTTACATGGCTTAGAGAGGGATCTCTTGGAAACTTTCCTTGACCTAGGGAAAGATCTACCCAATAGGACACCTCGTCAACCCTCCCATATCCAAGCTTGACAAGTCGCATAGCGTCTTTGAGCAATTAATTGTTTGATATAGTGATCTTTGATGCACATGCTTAGATGGCTTATTTATTGATTGGATTCACTTATCATGATGTTATGACTTGAGATCCTTGGAGGGCGTGCTCATTTGTCTTTGCAGGACCTAGTTGGTGGACAACTTTGGGAGAACAAGCCTAACTTGGGCTTCCATGGGACTACAAGTCCACAGGTTGGATGCCAGGGGCCTGCATGCTAGATGAGAGAGATCAAACTTGGAAGGCCTCAAAGATGACTTAGACGACATAACCTAACTCCCACATGCCAAACGTTTTGCCTAAGAGAGCCAAAACTTCTCTTCTAGAGGCATGACGTCACCTAGGGGGGTTAGGGTTTGGTGGTGTGGTTGATGCATTGGCACTTGGATGTTTTGAGGAGAATTGGGATTTGACCATGAAGGAAGTAACTTGGATACGTGACATGTGGCTTTTGCAAGCCTAGACACCCTCCTCACCCTCCTCCTACACCAACGACTTGCTCCTAATGCCAAAACATCCCCTAAAGGGGTGACGTCCTTCTAAAATTAGGGTTTTCTTATGTGCAAAAGTGAATTTTAAATGAATTACTTTGTAAAGGGGGCAAGATTAGGGCTGTTGACCCCTTAATTTGTAGACAAGTCACCTTGGTGACATTTGTATAAATAAGAGATCATGAGATCTCATTTTAACATAACTCTCCCTCATGGTGAGAATTATTGGTCTGAAATTTTCACTATCTTTGGCAAGATTGGCTCTTTTAGCTCTTGTTTATGGCTATCTATTGATGAATGGTTGGTGTTAGTCTAACGCAAGCCTTGGAAGGCTTGTCTTTTGCTCTTATGGTGGATTATCTTAGCATCTCTCTTGATCTTGGTATGGTCTTTTACTATGATGCTATCATTTTTTCAAGTCAAGGATTGTTGTGCTAGGAGCTAGGTGGGAAGTATAATGGAATACACCCCCACCATAGTCTTCATCATTTTATGCTTCATCTCATTGATTATACAAGGGTTTGCTAAGAGAAGTATAAGGGCATACACCCTCTTAGCTTAAACCCTAGCTAGAGAAACTTACCTTGGGAAGTAAAAGGGCTTACACCCTCAAGGAGGTAGCTTCTATAGCTCTTTCTTTATTTGAATTCATTAACCCAATAGTAAAGGCACTAGTCATATATTTTTTGCATTGGAGATATAAAATCATTGCCTTGGGATACGCGAATTTTTATCTTTTGAAAGATCTCTTTCTTGGAGTTGGTTTGCCTCATTGAGAGGAGTCTTCCCCTATTAAGTCATCCCCTCTCTCCCACTACTTCTTGCTGCTATTATAGAATTACATCTTCAGCCATTAGGGCTGCTGAAACCCTAACTCATTTGCTTGAATAACTCTCTTGTCAACCATTGGATTTCGCTCAAAGTTTGCACACTTATTCTTCTTGGTCGAGCACACTTTTTGGCAAAGTTGCAGGGGATTTCAATGGCTGATTTTCTTGTTGTAATACATTGAATGTTACAGCCATAAGGCTGATATAAGTTGCTGCAGACAAGTGTCTACAACAACCTTATCTTTTATGCTAAGAATATTGATTTTTCATCTTGAGTTTAGCTAGTTATTTACTACTCTTTCTCTTGCATTTTCTACTTGATCTCTAGCATTTATTGAGCAGCTTATAGTACCATATTATTGCTGATATATACTGTTATCTATTGCTGCAATTTAGGGACAATAGTCTTAACTTGCTGATCCAACTAACATACATCATTGCAAAGTGTCTTGTCTTGTGTCTCGGGCATGTATTTCACCATTTGCAGGTTACTCAACATACTTGGCAACCCTTGGACCTTCCCAAGACTTTCATTCCACACATTTCTCTCCACTTAGACTTGACCTCTAGGGGCTTCACTTCCATTTTCCTCCATCTCCATTTCAATCCCTCTAGGGTCACTGGGATCGCTTCCCTAGAGTGACCTAGTCACCCTTGAAGTGCGGGACCTACATGGAGGTGGCATTGGGTGCAGGGTCGGGCTTTGCCCAACCTACAACTTGCGCTATAACGTTTTGGCGTTGTTGTCAGGGAATATTTTGAATCTTCTTCCTACCCTAATGACACTTTGGTAAGCTATCCCAAAGCCTTTCCCGTAGCTTACCTGTTGACTCCACTCGAGGGACTTTCCCTTTCCACCTTTCTTGATGAGTTCATTTTGAAAATCATCTGGCGACTTCACCTTCCCAGAATCCTTCTTTCCCCAAACCTTTTCCCCCTGGGAGGTTCAAGCCCTCTAAGATTTACCAAAGAAGGCCTCCTCTCAAGTCTCCCATTGCTAAAACCCTTTTCCATAATACCCTTCCTCTTGTTCCAATGGATTGCCCTTGGGCAAGGGACCTCTACAAACCCCTTAACATGACCAATATCCAAGGTTACCCTAAAAAAATGCCAACAAAAGTCAACAAGTGGTTGCCAAAGTTCCCAGGAATCAATGTGATAACTGTCGAAGACCACATTTATGTCATGGGCTGGGATATGGCCAATGCAGGTATTGATCATGAAGATGTGGCCATGAGACTTTTCGCTTCATCAGTGACTGAAGAAACCCTTGATTGGTTCAAAGCAATGTTACCAGAACCGGACCGGAACCGGTAAAATTGACTGGTCTGACCGGGTCACAGGAAAAACCGGTTCAAACCGGCCATTCAAACTGTCTTTGATCGGTTCCGTACGGAACCAGTTTTTTTTCTGAAATCGGTCAGGTCCATACGGAACCGGTCGATTCTGTACAACTGCCGTACGGACGGAAACGTAAGGGGATTTGCAATTTTAAAAATAAAAATAAAAAAAGGGGCATGCCATGGAAGGTTCTAGAAATATCTAGAGCCCCTAATAAACCTATAAAAGCAACCCCACCCCCTCTATTTCACTCACACTATTCATTTGGGTTCTCTTGAGCTTGTGAGCTAAGGGTTTTTGTTGATTTTAGAGAGCTGATTGCAGGGCTGATTTGGAGAGGTTGATAGGCTCTTTTGAAGAGCTGATTGTTGGGCTCATTTGGAGAGTTCTTTTGCTGAGTTTATTGAACCAGATTTGGAGCATATTTGGAACAGATTTGGAGCTGATTTGCAGTAGACTTGGACAAGTTTTCTTGGGCAGATTTGGAGCTGGTTTTTTTGCGTAGATTTCAAGGTATGTAAACTATGCACTTACTCCCAAAAACCATAGTGATTACCCTCCTTAAAATTATTGTTTTCTTCTCCTAGCAATTAAAAAAACATAGGGTTTTTATTTGCAGATTTGTATTTGTTTCCATAGCTTTTAAAGAGAAGAGGGATCCAGCATGGCTTCATTTTCAATTGATTGATGGGAAAATGGTTTGTAATTATCACCAAAAGGAGGTTGGTGGGGTAGGTATTAATAGAATCAAGCAACATTTAGCCCATGCAAGGGAGAATGTAAAACCATGCAAGAAAGTTTCTGATGAACTAAAAGCTGAGATGCAAGGCCATCTTGATGCCTATCAAGCAGATAAGGCCAAGAATAAGAAGGTTTGAAAATAGGTGGGCAAAACTAGTAGCGGAACTCAATTTGAGAGCGATCTTCAAGATAGAATTCCTAGTTTTGAGGAATCCTCTGCTTTCCCAATCCCTGGGCGTGATCCTTATACCAATCCTAGGGAAGAACATGTTGGTGGAAGTGGTGCTGGTGTATCAACATCCAACAGGCCTGGTGGTAACCTTGAGTTATTTTTTGTACCCCGTGTTATCCATCAAAGTTGCACTAGGATGGACTTCTAGCGAGCCGCCAAAGTTTGAACATTGTTGTTCAAAATTCAGAGTTCAGAAGTTCAGCCGATCGTAAAGACCACCCTTTTTTCTTTTACATTTCCAGAAAAAATTGCAATAAGAGATGTTGCATGATGAACTTGTAAAAGGTCTTAGCCACCTTCAGTCCTAAGTGTGAGTTATACTCTGGAGTGTTTTTTGTACTTACTAATTATATTTTGCCATTTTCAGGCAATTTATAATTTATGAGTTTTTTCACTCAATCCCTCCAGAGCTGGAGTATATGCCCATGGTTAGGCTTGAGCATGGATCTAAGCCTAGTGTCTAATGTATATTACCATGCTAAACATTCTTGTAGAGTCTTATGGAAATGTACTAAGTCCCCCTTAAGATTTTTTTAATTTTTTCAGTTAATTAAAAAATTGCCAGAATTCGACAATTTTTAATTAAAAAATAAAGATGTATTAAAAAAATGGTACTAGGGGACTAAATATGTCATGGGGATGCTCATTTTTGGACCTAGAGCACCCATATTACCTAAGTACCCACTTGGTTGAGCAAAAATAGTGATTTTAATCACTTAAAAGTCATTTTTGCTCACAAAACCCAAAAAAGTCAAAATAAAATAAAACAAATCAGCATATGCAAAAATCAAGGAAACATGTTTTGACATGTTGGAGACAAAATAAAGCCTCTAAAGGCTATGTGGCAGCAAGAGGATGAGGTTCAAAGGTCAAAGCAAGAAAGTGGGCATATATTTGTTTGATTTTTAGCATGTGCCAAGAGGTGCGCCCCTCTTGAGAGGTGGCACACTCCCATATGGGGCAGCCAACCTCTTGAGAGGTGGCGCACCCACATACTCCCACCTTTCTACACTTGTCATTGTTTGAGATAAGGGGAGAGGTGGCAGCCATCACCTCAACACTTGGCTGCCCTCCTCTCCCACTTGGTGCGTCCTCCTGTTAATGTTTATGCCATTATTATAGTTCTTTGCATTTCAATAGATAAGAGCATCATAAGAACAAGATCACTGAGAAATACACATTCACAAGAGACACAACATTTATCCTGGGAAATCCTCTAGGGGAAGAAAACCTAGCAAAAACTTCCTTATCATAAATTGCTAATACAATGTTCAAGAGATAACTCAAACCAATACAAATAGTCCTCTCCAAAAGATGCGCCACTCTTCTTCTCCTCTCTCCAACTGGTAATTGCAGCTTGCCTCATAAGAGAATGAGCAAGTGAGTTGTGTGTTTGAAGTGAGGCGTTAGCCTCTTATTTATACAAGACTGGCACGTGTGAAAGCTCACAACTAGCAGGGCCGACCTCTCACTCTGGGTGGGTAAACCCACCTTTAATTAATTCTGGGTCTTCCATAATAACTGCTGGGGCCGACCTCTTATTCTGCTCTTTGTAATTGTCCGATGACCAATCCGCAAAAGGGGATTTTGGTCCTTATACAATTACCGACATGATTAATCCACAATGGGGATTAATCCAATAACAACAATAATAATAATGACATGATTAATCCGCAATGGGGATTTAATCCAATAATAATAAGAATGCTCTTCGCAGTTACATTATTTCAACACTCCCCCTTAACAAGAAGGGTATTCTTCATCAGCATCAGGCGAGAGAAGGAAAGAGTCAAAATTTCAAACTCCTTTGCTAAATCTTCTTTGTCTTTATATGCAGCATATTGGTGGCAATAATTTGGTAGCCAGTGCCCTGAATTGCAGAAATTTGCAATTCGGATATTGGGCCAGATATGCAGTGCTTATGGGTGTGAACGCAACTGGAGTGTTTTTTAGCATATACACACCAAGAAGTGAAACCGTTTACAGAAAAAACAGTTGAATGATATGGTATTTGTTCAGTATAACCTTAGGTTGAGGTGCAACCAGTTGTTGAACAAAACCCATGAATCCAACAACATATTCTTGGATGATGTTGATCCCTCATCAGATTGGGTTGTGGAGACTCAGCCACCAACTTTTAACAATGAAGACCTTTCCTGGATGGATTTGGATCCCCAGCCACATAAAGAGAATGCGTGCACTGATGTTGCAACTATATCTTTGCCTTCTGGACCAGGGGAATCAAGCCAGGCTCAAAATCCCCCTGTTGAGTCTACTCATGTTGAGGATGTAGATGATGACTTTGAATCTGAGTCTAAGTTTGAGTCTGAGTTTCAGTATGTAGATTCGGATTATTAGATTGTGTAGTCTCTAGCCTAGACTCTAGAGTTATTTTTGGTTTTTATAGGCCATTTAGAACCTTTTTGATGATGCATTTTGATTTAGATATTCATATGATTATGGAGTGCACTTATTCTTAGTGCTATTTTGGTTTTATACACTGTTACTCGTTATATATATACGAGAAACTTTGCAAATTTGTGTATGATGGTTTGGACTCACATGGATGCACATGAATATGTATTTTTTTTTCAAAATTTGAATATTTTATGTATTTTTAGTGATTGGTTTTTTGATCCGTTTTTTTTTCTGGTTTCGTTTTTTTTGGTTGACCGGTTCAATGACCGGTCTGGTTCTGGTAACCTTGGTTCAAAGGACTCCCTGATAGTCATATCACATCCTATGATGCTTTTTCCACCTTATTCAAGAGGAGATGGTTTAGAAAAGAAGATGGTGGGAAATTTGGGACTCAGTTCAATCAAATAAAAAAAAAGGAGAATAAAACAATGAGGGAATTCATTTCCAGATTTGACAAGTTGTACAATCAAATCCCAACAGATTACCATCCTACAACATCATCAACTCGTCTCCATTACAAGAATGCCTTTGAAGGACAGTTCCAATACATTCTTAAAGATAAAAATCCCACGTCATTGGCAGAGGCTAAAGAGTTCAGTATCGACATTGAAGAAAATCTCCTTGATTCAAAAATAGAACCTTTTCAGTACCCTCGTAACAAGATAGAATCAAGCACTAAGGTTTCCAACAACAATGTTCCTGATCCGATTGCTCTCCTGACTCAAAAGATAGACCAAATGAATATTCAGTTTGTTCAGGCGAAGAATCAACTTGAGAACCGTATGACTACAGTGGAAAGAAATCAATCTGCTCCCAGAACTCAGTTTGCCAGACAACAGAGAGATGCCACCGGTTGGAAACCAAGACCTCAACAAGAGGCAAAGGCCCCAGATACTTTGAAAGCTATTGGGAAAATTGATATAGAAGCTTGGTGTCTCCCATGCCAAGAACCTCACAGGGAAGACGAGTGCCCCCAACAAGAYGAAGATTATCCCGATGATATAAACTTCATGATTTGCAATCTCAACGATGAACATGTTACTCAAGAACAGATCAATGAAACCAGAAGAATAGGAGAAAGAGAGGGGAGACTCCAAGCCTTAAGTAAATTGTCAAATGATCAGAAGAAGGAACCGAGGAGGAGGGAAATCCTAACCTACAGAAGAAAAAATGCTTCAGCCCCTCCATCATAGCCTAATACTCCTCTTCCATCAGCAGAAAAGGTGGCTCCACCACCTCCACCGTTGGTATGTGAGTTGTTTCCTAAACCAACTCCTACAAATGACATTCAGTTGAATATAGATGTTGCAAACATGTTTGGAAGACTGAATATGATGGTCCCAGTGACAAAGATGTGTAAGATCCCTTTTGTAAAAAGGGAAATTCTGAGGATATTACAGGTGCCAACCGAGAAGGAGGATCATCCCAACATTTTGAATACTATGTATCTCGATCGGCCAAAAGACAAGAACCCTCCCTTCTATCTTTTATTAGGCATGAATGGCCTCCGCTTGAACAACTGCATGCTTGATTCAGGGGCCTCAACAAATGTCATACCATTGAAGGTAATGAAACAACTTGGTTTGAAGACAACCCGACCTTATGACAATGTTTGTGGTATTGATTCAAGAAGAGTTGAGGTCTTGGGAGTATGTGAACACGTTGAGGTATTTTTGATAGATTTTCCACATATCAGTGTCCTCATGGACATATTGGTGATCGATGTTCCTGATGCCTGGGGGATGCTCTTGTCAAGGGCCTGGTCTTTAGCCCTTTGAGGTTTTCTTAGCATGAACCTTACACATGCATATATTCCCATGGGTGATGGCACGTATGAGATCTTACATAACAGGGAAAAGAAAGATACACATGTGATAGATTTGAGGGGCCCCAACTATGTCAGTGAGCACTACCATGATATGCCTCCACAAGTTATTGAGTATGATCCATCTAAGTTACCCTTCATGCAAGAAGATTAAATAGAGATGTTTCTCCCATGAACAGATAAAAAGAAGACTGCAAAGTACCATGGGAAGGAGCTGGGATCTATCCATATTATACAAGAAGAAGATGAGAAACATGAAGAAATCGTCAAAGAGATAGTCCACATAGAGCCTTCATATGACGAGAATACACCTTGCATCGATTTCAATGAAGGGAGTCTTGTGCTCATGTGGGACAAAAGAAAGGGCAAGCCTAGATATGACCAGAAAGATAACAACTCATGGCTTGGCCCTTACATCATCAGGAAGACGTCTGACAAAGAAAGGTACTATCTGACAACTTTAGACAGGAGAAAGATGCCAATACCAGTAGATGGGTCTCTTCTCCAACCTCACATCTAGGTCACATGACTTCTTCAAGGCCTGTGCCCCAGGTAAGTAGGTAAGTCATTTTGATTCCCTGCATTTGCATCTTGATTGCTCATACTAATTTAGATGCATTTCATTTTCATTTCGCTCTACTTGTACTATTGATTTCATGCTTAGCTTAGAATTTATTGAAAAAATGTCAAAATTTTCTTTTTCTAGTTTAGTTGGCTTTGATTATCATCATATGAGAACAAGGATGAGTAGGCCATCCTGCACTTGACAGTTTGATGTTTCCTTGCAGGCACATGTCTACTAGGAGATGTTGTGGTTCTCATGCACTCTACGACGAGCACATGTCCCCAAGTAGAAGCCAGATGTTATCCCCTTTTTGTGGATAACTAAGGAGATTATGTCTCGAGGCCCTTAGGTTGCAGATATGGAGTGCTGAGAGACTACATGACCAACAATACCCTTTTGCATAGATGGAAAACCCACTCACCACCACAGATGGTCACAAGTTTGCAGATGGCATCCACCATACCAGCTGCTTCAGGAAGGCAGTGGGCCTTGGTCCATGAGTAAAGGGGACCCACAATATAATAAAGATTGCTTAAAAGGTTAGTTGAAGGATAGGAGATCACAACACAAGCCGACCTATCACGTCCATGAATATCTAGTGGTATGACATTGCTATCATCTGGTCACCAAATCAGGGTAATGGCTCTCAGTTGCATTGCTGAGAGAAAGGGGGTCTCATCATGAGCCAACCTTCTCATTTCCACTAGGTGTTTGTGGGTGACATTACCACCATCTGGTCACAACGCCAAGGCAGTGATCTTCAACCTCTCCTTATGCTATATTGAAAAAAAACAAAGAAAGAAAGATAAAAGACAATTGATGGGCTTGGAAAAAGTGAATTGCGGACGAAGGTATCACACACCCTCTACAAAGGCACCCATGAATGAGACACTACGAACCCTTGTATGTCATGAGCTCTATGCCCATTGAGTCTTGACCCCAACCACTTCATCCACTTTACATGGCTTAGAGAAGGATCTCTTGCAAACTTTCCTTGACCTAGGGAAAGATCTACCCAATAGGACACCTCGTCAACCCTCCCATATCCAAGCTTGACAAGTCGCATAATGTCTTTGAGCAATTAATTGTTTGATATAGTGATCTTTGATGCACATACTTACATGGCTTATTTTTTGATTGGATTCACTTATCATGATGTTATGACTTGAGATCCTTGGAGGGCGTGCTCATTTGTCTTTGCAGGACCTAGTTGGTGGATAGTTTTGGGAGAACAAACCTAGCTTGGGCTTCCATGGGGCTGCAAGCCTACAGGTTGGATGCTAGGGGCCAGCATGCTGAATGAGAGAGATCAAACTTGGAAGGCCTCAAAGATGACTTGGACGACATAACCTGCCCCCCACATGCCAAACGTGTTTCCAAGGAGAGGCAAAATGTCTCTTCTAGAGGCATGACGTCACCTAGGGGGTTAGGGTTTGGTGGTGTGGTTGATGCATTGGCACTTGGACATTTTGAGGTGAGTTGGGCTTTGACCATGAAGGAAGTAACTTGGATACGTGAGATGTGGCTTTGGCAAGCCTAGACACCCTGCTCCTACACCAACGACTTGCTCCTAATGCCAAAACGTCCCCTAAAGGGGTGATGCCCTTCTAAAATTAGGGTTTTCTTATGTGCAAAAGTGAATTTTAAATGAATTACTTTGTAAAGGGGGCAAGATTAGGGTTGTTGACCCCTAATCTTGTGGTTTACCCCTTAATTTGTGGACAAGTCACCTTGGTGACATTTGTATAGATAAGAGATCATGAGATCTCATTTTAACATAACTCTCCCTCATTGTGAGAAGTATTGGTTTGAAATTTTCGCTATCTTTGGCAAGATTGTCTCTTTTAGCCCTTGTTTATGGCTATCTATTGATGAATGGTCGGTGGAAGTCTAGCGTAAGCGTTGGAAGGCTTCTCTTTTGCTCTTATGGTGGATTATCTTAGCATCTCTCTTGGTCTTTCTATGGTCTTTTACTATTGTGCTATAATTTTTCAAGTCAAGTATTGTTGTGCTAGGAGCTAGGTGGGAAGTATAAGGGCATACACCCCCACCATAGTCTTCATCATTTTATGCTTCATCTCATTGATTATACAAGGGTTTGCTAAGAGAAGTATAAGGGCATACACCCTCTTAGCTTAAACCCTAGCTAGAAAACTTACCTTGGGAAGTAAAAGGGCTTACACCCCCAAGAAGGTAGCTTCTCTAGCTCTTTCTTTATTTGACTCCATTAACCCAATAGTAAAGGCACTAGTCATATATTTTTTGCATTGGAGATATAAAATCATTGTCTTGGGAAACGTGAATTTTTATCTTTTGAAAGATCTCTTGCTTGGAGTGGGCTTGCCTCATTGAGAGGAGTCTTCCCTTATTAGGGCATCCCCTCTCTCCCACTACTTCTTGCTGCTGTTATAAAATTACATCTTCAGCCATTAGGGCTGCAAAAACCCTAACTCATTTGCTTGAATAACTCTCTTGTCAACCATTGGATTTCGCTCAAAGTTTGCACACTTATTCTTCTTGGTCCAACACACTTTTTGGAAAAGTTTCAAGGTATTTCAGTGGCTGATTTTCGTGCTATAATACATTGAATGTTACAGCCATAAGGTTGATATAATTTGCTGCAGACAAGTGTCTACAACAGCCTTATCTTTTATGCTAAGAATATTGAATTTTCATCTCGAGTTTCTAGTTATTTACTAGTCTTTCTCTTGCATTTTCTACTTGATCTCTAGCATTTAGTGAGCAGCTTATAGTACCATATTATTGCTGATATACACTGTTATCTATTGCTGCAATTTAGGGACAACAAGCTTAACTTGCTGATCCAACTAACATACATCATTGCAAAGTGTCTTTTCTTGTGTCTCGGGTAGGTATTTCACCATTTGCAGGTTACTAAACATACTTGGCAACCCTTGAACCTTCCCAAGATTTTCATTCCACACATTTCACTCCTCTTAGACTTGACCTCTAGGGGCTTCACTTCTATTTTCCTCCATCTCCATTTCAATCCCCCTAGGTTCATCGGGATCGCCTCCCTAGAGTGACCTAGTCACCCTTGAAGTGCAAGACCTACATCGAGGTGACATTGGGTGGAAGATTCCCAAGTTGTAGCTCTTGCTTTGTGGTTGGGTCGGGCTTTGCCCAACCTACAAGTTGCGCTATAACACCATTCAATGTTCTTCTCTCATCCCATTGGCATGAAATGGTACAAGCCATCAATGGCACCCCTAAAGGAAACAAGAGCCCTGGGTATGACAAAGCTAGAACCTTGGGACTTGATAGGGAAAGAGCCAAAATCCATGTTGCTCTAGGAAAGTTTACAAATGATTGGAACCGACATGGGGTATCAATTGTATCTGATGGTTGGACAAATGTTAAAAGCAGGCCATTGATAAATATTCTTGGTGTGTCTGCTAGTGATGTGGTCTTGCTTTCAGCCCATGACTACTCAAATTGCTACAAGACCGATATTAATATTGTAGATGCCTTGATTGAAACCATTCAAGAGATTGGGCCCTACAATGTCATTCAAGTCATCACTGATAATGCAGCTGATTGTAAGGTAGTAGGAGTAATCATTGAGGATAGGTACCCCAGTATATTTTGGTCAGGGTGTTTGGTTCACACAACGAACCTTTTGATGAATAATATCATTAAAATGAAGGGCCATGATTATAGATGGATTGGTGCTTTGTATAAGAGAGGGAAGAAGATGATAAGATTTATTACCAATTATACCATGGCCCACTTCATTTTCCGCAATCACTCCGAGTTGGAGTTACTAAAGATTGCAAAGACAAGATTTGCTAGCTATTATCTCACCTTCACGCACCTTTGGAAGGTAAGAGAGGCATTGGTTAGTATGGTCTCGAGCGATTCATGGCAGGATTTAAATGACAGGGCTACATCCGCATTTGACAGAATTGACTTTCAGGAGGTGGAGGACACGGTCCTTGATGGTCAGTTTTGGTAACATGTGAGGTATATTTTGTAGTTCACCAAACCCATTTAAAGTATAATTTGGTTTGCAGATACAGATCAACCAGTTATTGGAGAGGTGTAAGAGCAGACAGACAACATGCTAGGCCAAATCAAATGTGATGTATTTAGCATCGAACATGTATTTCCACATTGGCTTGGTGTCTAACATGTGGAAATCGCCCTTAATGCCTCTCAAAACCTTAGGAAATTCACTTTATTAAGTGATTAATAAAGTGAATGTACTTCTGTAATAAAGTGAGTTTAGTTTAATTAAATGCCTAAGTATTTGACATTAGTAATTAAATTAAGTCCTAGCCGTTAGATCTAAAGTGAAGGTGAGTTTTAATCTCAGCCCTTGATCAGTTTGGAGATCTAGGGTTTTGGATTTAGGGTAAACTCAAGGTTATAAAAGGAAACCTATATGAGAGGATTACACATAGATACACAGAGTGAGAGAGTGATCTCTCACTGATTGGGTGGAGAAAGACATTCATCCAAGTGTGAAGGGTAGGGGTCGAGGAAAGGAGCAAAGGGGCAACAAGGGAGATAGCATCCAACTAGCAAGATCGAACGAATGATCTTGAGGTTTGTAGGGCTTGGTCATCTGCTGTTTTGCATTCCTTAGGTGGGCCATTATCCTAAGAAGGGAGCCCAGATTAATAGTAATAAATATCACATAATTGGTTTTCCCTTCGGGGTTTATCCAGGGATTATTTACCCAAAACTCTCTTGTGCAATGTGTATGGTTTCTGTTTTATTTGCTTCCGTTGTATGTTTCGTTAAATAACTTAGTTGTGCTTTTATTCAATAAATCAGTTTTATTCAGAATTATTTGTCGGTGTTGGGTTATGAAAAATTAACATCAAAGACATTGTTCAGCTAAGGAATGTGATCTTTTATGATCATATCCATAAATATGTGGTCAAAAGGTGGGATAATTTGAATGTTCCACTCCACGCCCTAGCATATTTCCTTACTCCAAAATATTATTCTCCATCTTGATTGGCCCAACCAACACCTAGGGGTAGGGTTAGGAGAAAACAACACACAGATCCAAAGGTGCAAAATGGATATATGCTTTCATTGGACAAGTTAGTACCTGATGAAGAGGAGTGTGCTCAAGTACAAAGTGAATTGAGTAAATACATCAGTGAGCATTGAGTCTTTGGTAACTTGCATGCTAAGTCACCTGGTTCGAGTTCGTGTTCGAATTCGACGACCTTGATGTTCGATAAAAATCCGACAATAAAAAATTAAGTGATAACCAGGGTCAATATATATGTATATAACTGAAGTAAGTTTAATTTTAAGTTTTTTATATAATATAACTTTTATGAAACAATACAAATATTAAAAAAATAAAATTGTTTATATATGATATAATTTTATAAATATAAAAGTCAAATAAGTAACATTTAGAACTTAATTTTAGAAATTCTGTATTATTATTATATATAAGTTTTAACTTATATTATAAATATATAAGTTATATGCATATAATTATAAATAATAAATAATGTTAAGCTATGTTTATTGTATAGGTCATATTACGTATAGATTGCTCGAAGGCCGACGATGAGAAATGTATGGAAGGAAATACTTAGGGTCGTAGGCATGGGATATCGGACTAAGGCCATCACAATCCTTCCGACGGTGAATGAAGGCAAACTGACAATCAACCCTTCATCGATGAATGTGCAAAGGCAATTAGACGACCTTTCCGGCAAAGTTGCGAGCACTCTGGAATCATTTTCAGAGAGCCCATTTAAACCATCGCAGAGCACCTTTGAGGGAATATAGTCGAGGCATCCATTCATGGGAGGGCATACGCAAACACAGAGACGCTGAAGAATCATTCAAGAAAACACACTGTAAAAAAACCCTTGCGAATTTGAATGAATTTTGTTCGCCTAGCCTTTGAATTCGACAAATTTCGAATTTCATCACTGAAATCGGCCGAATGCAGTGACTTAGCTTGCATGTAACTAAAGATCGAGACAGGTTGGGTTCTATTGAATGGTGGAACATGTATGGATCCTCTACCACAATGGGTGCTTTTATGCATAAACATGGGAGCCATGAAAGTTTAGCCATGAACCATATTCAATCTACTCATAAGCTGCAAACTTCTTAAATTCAAGTGACCCAATCTTTCATGACATAAACTATTTACATCATTAGTTTGAGCAATAAGAGCATGAAAACCTTGGCAAGAATTAGATGTACAAAAATTTGATAACTTGTGTGTAAAGTTTTGCATCATCATCAAGTTATCTAGAAACCACAACATGAAATTTATCCTTACTATATTTAGGAACAAATTTGTTTGGTAAAAATTTGACTTTCTTCCTAGATTGAGTCAAACTTGTAAATGGAAAGCAGATTTTCACCAAGACTTGGTACACGATAAACATAATTAATAGCAGGAAACATTTTTAAATTTAACATTTCTAGTACCATAAACATATAGTGTAGTATTTTACCATGTAATGTCCCCATTCTCGGATTCCCCTGCTCTGCAGTTAGAGGCGAGCTTGTGGGTTTATGTCAGCCTAGCCAGAGGAGTAAAGTGAGGTTAATAGTAAGCTCAAGCAATTTGGAGTTATATAGGGCCCAGGCTAGTCCATTCACCATCTTTTATCATCAGGATCATTTCCACACAGTCCGCTTTGGGTTTTGTGGTGTTCCAACAATTTTCATAATTTTGGTTATTATTGGGCATAATTTAATTAAATACATTATATGTGTTATTGGGACCATATTATCTGAAGGGATACATGAGTGTAATAGCTCATTGGAACCGAGACAGAAAGATCTAAAGGTTGGAATGATGAGAAAGGGATTTCCAACATCCGAGAATGTATTAGAAGCCAATTAATCTCTTTCCGGTATTAAAAGGGGGTTTAAAAAGGGGTATAAAGTGAATTTAATCTTCATGTGGATTTGGTCAAAGAGAGGAAAGATCTAGAAGGAGTTCGGAGAAGTATAAAGGAAGGGTAGCACTTCACCTTTCCTTGTTATTATTTGATCTCTTATTTGGAGTGCTCGTGGAGCCATTGTTTCATTAGGGTTTAGCAAAACCCTTCCATCATTGGTTTGGTTTTGATCGTGCAACATCCACCCTAGTTAAACGAAGAGGAGAATCCATCCAAGGTTCTCATTTGGACTTCATCTTATTGTTTGTTTTTCAGTGGGAAGAGTATCGATCTGCTTAGGAGGAGTATTGATCTGCTTAGGAGCTTCCTCGAGAGGGACGAATTCATTTGCTGCAAGTTGTGAGGGTTTCATTAGAGGTTATTTTGTGTGAAGGGGCGGATTCCTTATGGGAGAGAGACCGACTTTCCTTGCTGGGTCAAACCCTTGTTTGATGGATCGAGTTCTCACTTGATTTGGCCGAGTTTTAGCATATTGGACAGGGCTCTTCTTATGTAGGTTGTGTTGACCACCTATTCAACTAGGGGGTCAACTCCATGTACCATGAAGTTATGCATCATTAGATGCTACCAAGTCAGAGACTTTCTGGTTCTACAAGGTAGTTTTGGCCTTCAACACTTTTTTTTTTTGTAATGGAATTTCCACTCCCCTGCGTGGGATAATAATGTAATAGGTTTGCATGGATCATAGTTAGGTCAGTTACCGTAGGACTTCATCATTAGAGGAGTTCCTTTCACTGAGTGTTTTTTTTTCCTCAGGTTATTAATTTGGCCTAACTAGCCTTATTAATTTCCCTTGAGTTTTTCACTCCCACAATAATTCCTCCAAAGTGGTGAAAGGCGTTCTAATGGGTTCGTCCTCTGGTAGCTAATGTCTAGGAATGTTGTAAATGACCATGTAAGACATCTCTCAAAGTTTTGCGAAATTCTGTTGAGTCTAGATAGTTTATTTTTTTTAATTTATTAAAATTGCCTAAGTTGGGTAATTTTAATTAAAATTTGATAAAAAATGTAAAAAGTAGGTCCTTGGGCTTTTTCTAGGGGTATTTGTGCTCAAAAGAAATGGAAGGAGACCTCCTACATCCTTGGACCAAGTTTCAGCTCAGTTGGACAAGTTTTGCTAGGTGTTTGTTCATGAGGAGTCTTAGTCAGTCAAAAACAACAATTTAATTGCTAAGTCATGACATAGTCAAAATGTCATTTTTTGTAAAATTGAGCTAAATGGTTAGAGTAAAGGTGGGAGATGTTGCCTAAACCTTAGCCTATCCTATCCTAGCCCTTTCCCTAACTTTTAACACCCCCTCAACATGACACTCACTTCATACAATTTGGCCCCTTAGGGAAGTTGCACCCCCCTCCTTGAGGAAACTTTAGAAAATGATACATTTAAAGGTGTGGGGCCCTCTCTCCCTTAGTATGCCCTCCTAAGCCATCCACCTCACACATTTGACTTGGCATTCACTTGTGCTTGGTTGTTGACACTTGGCTTTCGTCCCAGAGGGGTAACTTTGCCTCTCCAAGTATAAATGAGTGCCCTCTCTCCCTCATTTCCTCACCAATTCTATTGCTACTGTTATGCTACCCATTTTTCTCTTCACTCTCCTCATCTCTCCCATCTTGCTCTCATTTATTCTCTTGCTCTCACATTTGGAGAGGAACTTGTAGCAAGTACTTGCTACAACTTCCTACTTGTTAATAGAAGGCTTTGGAGGACAAATGGTGTGTCAAAGAGTGTTCTTGGTGCACTTGTGATTTGAGGTGATCTTGTTATTTGTTGAAACATTCTTAGGATATAGAGTAGATTTCCCAAGCAAAGTATTTTGCTTGGGTAGATTTCCAATAGTGTTGTTGTGAATCTAGGTGAGTAGAGTAGTAGATTTTCAAATTAGTTTGTTTTATCTATCTTACTTACTCACTATTTGCTCTCATCTTATAGTTGTTGCACAAGTATTTGCAGGTTATCTCAAGGGTTTGCAAGGCTTGCTTTGAGTTGGTTCTTGCCTTCATAACCTATCTTGAGCCTCCTTAGTTTCTAATAATTATTTCTGTTCATTTCATTTCAGAATTTTGGGTTATCTAACACTTAGAATAGGTCACTTAAATTATTTATATTGTTGAAATTTGTATGCAGAAAATTTCCGTGTAAAAACTATTTTTTTTTCACTTTGTTTGTGTTTGTAGCATTTCTAGCAAGCTTTTACTTGCTGGTTTTTGTAGATTCTCGCTAGTACAAGGGGAAGTGCTGCCCAAATCGGGCCACAAAACACTCAAGAAGAGCCTCCCATTGTTGGGTAACAATACCCATCTCTTCCTCTCCATTTTTTTAGCATTGTAAGCAAGCCCAAGGGAGTCCCTAAGAGGGTTGCATTTTCTTTTTGTAATTTTCTGCAATTTACATATTTAGTTTGTGCCTACATCTTGGTGTGAGCTTGTCTTAGCCAACCCCCAAAATTGTAAGGCTAGGTTAGTCTTCTAATTTCTGCAATATTTCATTTATTTGTTTGCCCCACTTCTCATTAGGACAAGGTTGTGTGGTTAGTTTTATTTCAGCATTTTACTTCATTTTATTTCAACCCTCTTTGGCACAAAATAGGAAGGCTTCCCTCCACCTTGTGCCATTGTATGTGGTTTGCTTAGTTTAGTTTTTATCTTTCAAGCATTTAATCTTTATTGTTGCCTACACCTTGGAGTGTGCTTGGCCTAGCCAACCCCCAAAATTGTATGGCTAGTTTTAATGGTTTACTTCTCATGTGTTAAATGGTTAGAATTATCTAGAAGTAGAAGTAACATTTTAATGTTAGTTTAGGCCCATGGAGGCATAGTGATCTATTGATGCTATCTTAGTCTTTTCATTGCAAGATTTGATTATTTCAAGTACTTGTTTCCATTTCCTTATCTTTACACAAGCACTTTTTATTTCTTGCAAGTATCACGGGCATGGCATAAATAGTTTAAGGCATCATACTTTTCCTTTCTTGCAAGTTCAATGTTCAAATATTTTCATGCTATTTCAGGTTTTGCATTGTGATCAAGCACTTTCATTACTTGCAAGCAATTTCATTTTGGTTCAAGCACCTAACTCTTTGGCAAGCAACATCTTGCTTAACACTAACTTAATTTACCTTAGCTTCACAGGGAATAAAATTTATTAGACTTAATAGGGCACTCACCACTGACCCAACTTTGCCATTTAAATGGGGATTGAAAGGAAGCAACAGAAGGTGATAGGTCGGGGACGATCTCACGACGCTCAACATCCTTTCCCGGAGTACTTCTTTCCTTGGGTTGACTTGTGGAGCTAGGGTGGCGCCTTGTTTGCCTCACTTCTTGAGCACCCAACAACTACCTGGTACAAGCGGGGTGAGTCTTGAGGTTGACACTTAGTTAGGATTCACTCTTTAACTTAATAACTTGATAATCCTTAAGTCCACTTTAACTTTGAGACTTTTCACTTTGGCACATGCGTTTTAATGGTTGACACTTAAATCTTGCAAGCATTCACTTATTTGATATCCCCCACCTCTTGATGAAGAGGTTTGCGAAGACTAAGTGGTCTAGGTGTCCCCACTAGGCCATAGTCATACACTGAGGGGAAAAGTCAACCAAATTAAGGTTATATTCTTAAGTTGACTTAATGAAAAGGTAAAAAGAGTTAAAAAGATAACTCAATGAAGGAATAGAAGCACTGGAGGTTGAGTTAGGAGTTAACCCTGGAGGTTAACTTAACTCAACAAGGAAGCATAAGAAAAGTATAAAGAGAAGGCTAGGGTGCACCTCTCATTCATTCTGGATTTTGGTATTTTGCTTGTTGATGCTCTTGAGCATATCGTTTTGAGGGTTTTGATATTACAAACCCTAGTGAGCAGCTTAGTGGTGAAAGATTCCACTCACCTAGCTCCAAGCTTGGTCTCGGGGATGAAATACTCCACCCACACCATTCTACAACCATCATCTATTCAGGAAGACTAGCAGGGCCATACCAGTTGGACCAGCAGGGCCGTACCAGCTAGGGTTTTCTTGCAGGGGCGCACCATTTGTTGAGGAAGAGCTAGATCCAACACCTTGAAGAAGCTTGAGAGGTTTCCAGCATTAGGGTTTTTCTTGCAAGCCCTTGCTCATTAGTTTGAGAGCTTCTTGGAGGAGTTATCACGATTCACGCCCCTATCATCTATTTGCAGGTTGGGACGATTTCAGGAGTAAGGGTACGGCTTGGTGATTCGATATTTCTCAGATCTAGAAGGCCATAGGCTAGATCTGACCTTGAAACTTCTCTCAAGTGCTTGTGGCTGGCCGATCCATCATTCGGGAGAGTTTCAGACGATTCAAAAGCCACATTCAGTTGGGCCGTACTATTGGCCATATTCAGGGTTTCAGGAGGGTCGTACCATCCTAGGGTTTCTGCAGTTTTGAGGAGGAAGCTTCAGTGTTTGAGATCCATACTTCAGGAGGAGGCGTCCATTGTCTTGATCCATCATTGGGGGTAATTTGGTAGCATTTGCAGGTCTTCATCTTCAGGAGGGCCGAACCCTTGGTGTCTTTGTCTTTCAGCAGGCCGTACCAGTAATCAGCAGGGCCGTACTAGTTGCTTGAGGGTTAGGCTGAAACCCTGGTTTTGCAGTTGAGCGTTCATCTTCTATTGCAACCTTTGGGAGGCTTGATTCGTATCTCCGGGAGCATTTTGTATGCAACTCTATATTATTGTCTTGAAGCCATCTATTCTAGATCTGCTTCTCTATTGTATCAGGTGCTTGCTTTCTTATAATAAAGTTCAACTATTTTGCTTGTGGTTCCTATCTTGTGTAGTGTTGATGATCTTCATATGATGACAATGATGCTTGTATAAATCTGTGGTTGAATAACTAAATAAACCCTAAGGCCGAAATATTCATGGCCAACCTGCATACAAAACAAATAATAATCAAATCAGTGATTAGTTAGTGATTCCAAGAAAAAAAATTCGCTTGGGATCATTATAGTGGTATCAGAGCTTTGATCCTCCACACCTGTGAGGATTAGCGCATGTAAAGGTACAGTGGTATCTTTATGGGTAGGAGGAAGAAACAAACCAGTGAAACAGAGGCCGAAATGGAGGGTTCAGGAGATGACCGTGAGCCACAGGGCTTGGCTTACTTGGCAGCCGAATTCCATAAAACCCTAAACCTTATAGAAAGCAACCTAGTCCATCACTTACAGGAAAGCCAGGAGACAAACCGAAGGGAGCAGGCCGAAATCACTGAGACCTTGAAGAAGGTAAATGAGAATCTAAGGAAGATTGATGAGAACTAGACGATGATAACCCGACTATTGATGCAGATGACTCATCAGGGGAAAGACCTTGAGATGTATAGAAACAAAGAGGTTGGTGGATCAAGTGGATCCCATGGTGAAAATAGGTATAATCTAGAAAAAGCTCCCAGGTTCGAGGGAAGCCTTGGAGGAGGCACGTCACATGGACAGATGGGTAGCAGGGCTAACCCTAGACCATACTTGCCTACATTCACAGATGAACAGGTGCAACATGAGCAGGTGGATGACTTTGTTGAGCAAATGGCGCGATGCACTAGGGAGTACCATGGCTTGGACATGATGATTCAGAGGCAGATGTCCGTAGATCAATACTGCCAACTCAAGTTCAGAAACAAGCCCATGCCGAACCACATGAGCAATTACGAGTTTGAACGAAGAGCAGGAAAGGTGGAGATTCCTTATTTTGATGGTACGACCAAGATGACAGTGCAGGCATGGGTGCAAAAGCTGGATACCTATCTGCAGCTTAATCCCGTGAGGGAGATGGAAGCCATCAAATTTGCCACTATGCACTTGGATGGCAAGGCTCATGATTGGTGGTACCATGGATTCACCACACTAGGCTACAATCAGATAGTGTCGTACACAGAATTCACTCAGAGGCTCATTGATAGATTTGATCAGGGGGATCCTGAACCACACTTCCGGGAACTCACACAACTCAAGCAAACAGGGACGACTGAGGCATACATTAAAGAATTTCAGAGGTTGGCAGTCATGGTGCAAGATATATCACTGACCAGACTCATGATGCTTTTCACGGAGGGGTTGATGGAACCCTTCGAGGGTTGGGTAAAGGATTTTAAGCCTACCAACCTATAGGATGCTATTTGGAGGACGAGGGACCTAGGACGAACTGCTAGACCAAAATTTATTCCCAGACCACCTCTTAACACCGAGGGAAGAGATCAGAGGCCTCCAATGAACCAAGGAGGACGTGACCCAAGGGGGTTTGACAAGGGCCATGACAGAATGGATGGCAACACTAGGAGGGAACTTAGAAGGAAGCAACTCTACTTCACGTGCAAAGAACCATGGAACCCATCACACAAGTGCATGGGCCGTGGCCAGGTGCACTACATAGAAGTGACTTCAGACAATGAGGAAGAGGAAGACTACGGCCAAATGCAGAAGATGGAGGCCGAAACCATAGGGACATCAGAAGAGGAGGTCACAGAACAGGACAGTACGGCTGAAGGGAAAGCCACCTTGGCATCTATCAGCGGGGTACCCAAATTTAACACTTTTAGGATGAAAGGAGTCTTGCAGGGGCAGAAAGTACCAGTATTGATTGATGGGGGAGCCTCTCACAACTTCATTGACTCAACATTGTTGAAGAAAAGGCATATACCCACAGTGGAATTTGAAGGGTTCAAGGTGGAGGTAGCAGGTGGAAGCACTATGCGTTGTGACAGGTACATTCCAGGTATGAAGCTTACATTGGGTAGGCATGATTTGGTACAGGATGTCTATGTGATGGATCTTCCGGACACTAACATAATCCTTGGAGTTTAATGGCTCAACACATTAGGGCCTATCACCACCAACTACAAGACCATGAAGATGTCTTTTACAGAGGAGGGTGGACGAAAGGTAGTGCTCCGAGGCATGACAGGTAATTCTGCCAAGATAGTCACGACCAAGAGGATGGAAGCCATGTTCAAGAGGGAGGAGATCGTATATGCAGCTGAATGTAGGATTTCGGCATGTGTGGATGAGCAGGGGAAAGATCACTACACTTCGGAGATCCAAGAGATCATTGACAAACACAACAAGGTGTTTGGGCCGATACCTTTAGGAGTGCCACCAGACAGGGGGTTTGAGCATATCATTGAGCTTGAGGCAAGAGCTAAACCAGTCATCACCACACCATATTGGCATCCAAAGAAGTATAAAGACGAGATGGAGGAAGCCATCAAAGAACTTTTGGACATGGGACACATTAGGCTGAGCTCTAGCCCTTTTGCTTCTTCAGTAGTGCTAGTCAAGAAGAAAGATTGGACTATGTGGATGTGCATTGACTTCCGGGCCTTGAATAAAAAGACAATAAAAAACAGGTACCCTATACCAAGGATTAATGAGTTGCTAGACGAACTACATGGAGCTGTCTATTTCACAAAGATTTACCTTCGTTCTGGCTACCATCAAATCAAGATGAGGGAAGAGGACATCTCAAAAACAACTTTCAGGTGTCATTACGACCATTATGAGTTCTTGGTGATGCCCTTCGGGTTAACCAATGCCCCATCCACGTTCCAATCTTGCATGAACCATGTGTTCAACCAACAGCTGAGGAAGCACTTGTGAGTATTTTTTGATGACTTGCTCATTTATAGCAAGACGTGGGAGGAACACCTTAGGCATGTGGACCAAATTTTGTCTATCATGGAGGAACAGTCACTGTACGCTAAGGAATCCAAATGTCAGTTTGGAATGACAGAGGTACTCTACTTGGGACACATCATTGGAGAAAAGGGGGTATAGGTACATCAGGAGAAAATAAAAGCCATTATGGAGTGGTCTACTCCTAAGACATTCACAGAGTTAAGAGGATTTCTAGGCATGTGCACGTACTATAGGAAATTTGTCAAAGGGTTTTCTCAACTATGTGCACCCTTGACTGATTTGACTAAGAAGGGAGCCTTCAAATGGAGTGAAGAAACTCAAATTATGATGGATAAGATGAAAAAGGTGATGAGCACGTGCCTAGTCCTAGCCCTTCCAGATTTTAGCCTGCCTTTCACCTTGGAGTGTGATGCCTCAGGAGAAGGTATAGGGGCTGTACTGATGTAGAATAGGCACTCTCTTGCCTATGAGAGACGAAAACTTAGGGGTCCTGAGCTACTCTACAACATTTATGACAAAGAAATGCTGGCTATCATGCATGCACTAGCCAAATTTTGGCAATATCTGGTAGGTGCACGGTTTGTGGTCAATTTAGATCATAACAGTCTTAAATACCTATTGGAGCAGAAGGACTTAAATGAAAGGCAACAAAAATGGGTAAGCAGAATACAGGCCTATGAATTTGACATTGAATTTGTCAAAGGGAAGAACAACGTGGTGGCTGATGCATTGTCCAGGAGGCCATCCATTTTTTCCATGACAGGTGTATCGGTTGACTGGAAGGACCACTTGGTGATGGAGTATGCAAAGGATCAGTTCGCTTGTCAGCTATTCGACGGACAGGTACAGGATGATAACTTCAGGGTTATAAATGACCTCATCTATTACAAGGGCTGAATCTTTTTGGTTCCTGGATTGACCTTCAAGGCCAAAGTGTTGCAGGCATGTCATGACTCACCAATGGCAGGGCACCAAGGGATTAGCAAGACATACAGGCAGGTGAGAGAGAGGTTCTCATGGAAGGGCCTCAAGGAGGATGTTATAAAGCATGTCAAGGAGTGTACTACATGCTAGGAGAACAAGGATGAGCACACTCACCTAGCAGGACTACTGCAACCCTTACCCATTCCAGAGCACAAGTGGGAAAGCATATCCATGGATTTCATCACCGGGTTACCAAGGACGCAAGGGAAGGACTGCATTTTTGTAGTAGTGGACAGGTTGACGAAGTTTGCACACTTCTTCTCCATAGTCACAGACTTCAGTGCGACACAGGTGGCCGAACTATTTTTCAGGGAGATTTTTAGGTTGCACGGCCTACCCAAGACCATTGTTAGTGACAGGGATAGCAGGTTCATGAGTACATTTTGGCAGGAGTTGTTCAGATTGGTTGGTATGACCTTGACCCCTAGTACCGGCTATCACCCTCAGACGGATGGATAGAACGAGATAGTCAACAAGTGGGTGGAAGGCTACCTCAGGAACTATGTAGCAGGGCAACAAAAAGCGTGGGTCAGATGGTTGCACTTAGGAGAGTACTGCTACAACACCACAACTATGATCCACTCTCTTTTGTGGAGATTGCTTTTGGTGACAGCAGGGCACCAATGGTACATGATTGGGTACATCAGAGTCAAGACATCCTCAGAGAGCTGAAGGATCATCTACAGAGGGAACATAACTAGCAGAAGGTCCAGGCAGACAAGCACAGAGTTGAGCGTCCTTTTGAGGTTGGTGACTTAGTCTATCTAAGGCTCCAACCATATAGGCAAGTTTCTATAAAAAGAAGCAGAGCAGAGAAGCTACAACCACGTTTCTTTGGGCCCTACAGGATCAACAGGAAGATAGGGGCCATAGCTTATGAGCTGGAGCTTCCATAGGGCAGCAGGATACACAATGTCTTCAATGAGTCTTGCTTGAAGAGGGCCATCGGCCAACACATCACACCCATTGAAATATTACCTCCCATGGACGAAGAGGGGCAGCTTGTTTTGATTCCGAAAGAGATATTGGAGGTTCGGGAGAAGAGGCTCAGGAAGAGAAGCATCAAAGAGTACTTGATGCCACGTGGGAGAATGAACAGGTGGTATGTGAGACAGGTTTGGAATTGCTTGAGGACAAGCAATTTCTAGCAGGGGAGACTTTGATGTCCCCCACCTCTTGATGAAGAGGTTTGGGAAGACTAAGTGGTCGAGGTGTCCCCACTAGGCCATAGTCTCACACTGAGGGGAAAAGTCAACCAAACTAAGGTTATATTCTTAAGTTGACTTAATGAAAAGGTAAAAAGAGTTAAAAAGATAACTTGATGAAGGAATAGAAGCACTGGAGGTTGAGTTAGGAGTTATCCCTAGAGGTTAACTTAACTCAACAAGGAAACATAAGAAAAGTATAAAGAGAAGGCTAGGGTGCACCTCTCATTCATTCTGGATTTTGGTATTTTGCTTGTTGATGCTCTTGAGCATACAGTTTTGAGGGTTTCGATATTACAAACCCTAGTGAGTAGCTCAGTGGTGAAAGATTCCACTCACCTAGCTCCAAGCTTGGTCTCGGGGATGAAATACTCTACCCACACCATTCTACAGCCATCATCTATTTAGGAGGACTAGCAGGGCCGTACCTGTTGGACCAGCAGGGCCGTACCAGCTAGGGTTTTCTTGTAGGGGCACAACATTTGTTGAGGAAGAGCTAGATCCAACACCTTGAAGAAGCTTGAGAGGTTTCCAACATTAAGGTTTTGCCTACAAGCCCTTGCTCATCAGTTTGAGGGCTTCTTGGAGGAGTTATCACGTCCCTATCATCTATCTGCAGGTTGGGACGATTTTAGGAGTAAGGGTACGGCTTGGTGATTCAGTATTTCCCAGATCTAGAAGGCCATAGGCTAGATCTGACCTTGAAACTTCTCTCAAGTGCTTGTGGCTGGCCGATCTATCATCCAGGAGAGTTTCAGATGATTGAGAACCCACATTTAGCTGGGCCGTACTATTGGCCATATTCAGGGTTTCAGGAGGGTCGTACCATCCTAGGGTTTCTGCAGTTTGAGGAGGAAGCTTCAGTGTTTGAGCTCCATACTTCAGGAGGAGGCGTCCATTGTCTTGATCTATCATTGGGGGGTGTTTGGCAGCATTTGCAGGTCTTCATCTTCAGGAGGGCCGAACCCTTGGTGTCTTTGTCTTCAGCAGACCGTACTAGCAGTCAGCAAGGCCGTACCAGTTGCTTGAGGGTAGGCTGAAACCCTTGTTTTGCAGTTGAGCGTTCATCTTCTATTGCATCCTTTGGGAGGCTTGATTCGTATCTCTGGGAACATTTTGTATGTAGCTCTATATTATTGTCTTGAAGCCATCTATTCCAGATCTGCTTCTCTATTGTATCAGGTGCTTTCTTTCTTATAATAAAGTTCAGCTATTTTGCTTGTGGTTCCTATCTTGTGTAGTGTTGATGATCTTCATATGATGACAATGATGCTTGTATAAATCTGTGGCTTAATAAACCCTATGTTCGAAATATTCATGGCCAACCTGCATACACAACAAATAATAATCAAATCAGTGATTAGTTAGTGATTCCAAGCAAAAAAATTGGCCTGGGATCATTACAACTTATCATTTCTTTTTCATGCAAGTATTTCGGTTTTGTGGATGAACAACTAAGTAGTTTTCAGCTGCGCCCTTGCCCTTGGAGGCTCTCTTTCAAAGCATTTCATTTTCAGTTTAAGTTGTGTTTTGATTAATTGGATTAGCCCCAAGTCACTGCATTCGGCAAATTTTCACCTTAAAATTTGAAATTCGCCGAATTTTATGCGGACTCGAATTAATTTGATTGGAATTCGGCACATTTAAAGCGGAACCCGAACGATAGCTCGAATTGAACCTTATGCGAATCGCATGGCCAATAAATTCGGCCAATTCCTTTCATTTCGACTTCAAATTTGTTAGAGGGAAAAAAATTATTAAAAAATTGAACCCTAGGGCCCATTCGGCCTGGTTTTTATTTCACGTGGTTACATTCTGGGGGGTTTCCTCCCCGATCTGCATGGGTTTTTATTGTTTACCAATGGAACTTCTGTTGTTTCTTGCTCGTTTCATCCGTTCTCTGAGGTCAACTCGTGGGCCCGACTCCCGACCTCAAGGCTCATTTCTCCGCATCTGAACTTACAATTTACAATCACGACGTCTCCCAGCTTCCTCCAGGCTCCACCACTGGCACCTGCGCTCGAACAGTGACTCGATTCCACGAGTCCGCGACCCAGTAATGTGCCTTTTAATCGATTCCACGAGTCCACGACCCAGTAATGTGTTTTTAAATAGTTTATTCATGTTAGTATATTATTTTCATTTGTATTTTGTATTTAATTAATTTTCCTATGTTACCAGGATCCGGATACGGATACGGATCCGGATCCGGATTCGGATTCGGATACGGATACGCCAGATTTTTGAAAAGCCAGGATCCGGATACGGCGGGGAAACGCCACGTACAAAAAATATAATAATATTTTATTTTTTTTAATAAATAATTTGAGTTATTTATGAATAACTAGTTTACTAACTAAACTAAACTTAAGTTGGTTGGTCCTGTACATCCATCTCCTGCATGAAGTCATCAGGACCATCAAAGGGAATGTCATCATCCGTCTCTGGGTCAGAGTCACTCTCATGAGTAACCAATGACACACCAACCAAACCATGTTGCAGCTCATCTGGTGCATCCCCCTCATCTATCTGTGCACTATCCTCTGGATCCACATCCCATCGTGTCGCCGGTCCCTTCCGATACTCAGGTGTCTTCCTATGTGCAAGACGTAGGG
>JASDQU010109131.1:93786-172296 GCA_032191745.1 Picea mariana
TCAAACCCTAAAACGCATCCAGAAACCCCCAGTGTATCAGATTTGCATGTTAGAGCAGTAAGATTGTAGCAAATATCTTGATCATCCGGATCAGGGATATTTCAGGAGGAGGGCCCTAATACCCCTTCCTAGGAGGAAACCCATTCTACTATTGGTTCCTTTCCATTTGTACAATCCTATTCTGTAAAGCATTAGTCGTTTGCAAGAAATTCGTCTCTAATATCTTCATTCCTTCTAAGATAACAACTAAAGGATTAGGGGCTTGGTTAGCAGTATGGAGTTTGGACTGTTCTTAGCTTAGGTTTGGCTCTAGCTCTATGAAGGGTTAGGATATCTAGCTTCCTTACTAAAACCCAATTATCATCTATGCTCTTAGTTTTTTTTAGCATCCATTAGATGAGTTGGCTTAACTTCATTTAGAAAGAAATTGAATTGGCCTTGGACATAATTCAAATGGTACAAGATAGTGGCTAAGTAGGATGATGGCTTTGAGGGATATCTTGAACTATTTTATCAAATCTAAGATTGAATTCATCCTTAATTTACTTTTCATTCCTCTTCATATTAGTTAGAGCACTTTGAAGAAACCTACTATCCCTTTTTTCCAACCATCTACCAAAAAAAGCATCTCTACAAGCATTAAGAGAGTTAATACTATTATCAAGCAATCCAATAAACTATTTTCTAGCATCTTTCTTCAATGATAAAGAAAAGAATTTATACAACACATCAAGATGTTCAATTGCAAGAATTCTAGCAAAATCCATGAAAGCATCCCAATGTTCATTAGCACTAACAACATTATCACCCTAAAATAAAGGCATTTTTTCCAATGAGTTAGGCAAATCATGAGGTTGACCAACAATATTAGAGAAGTCAAATGGTTTGTAACAACCAGTCAACCAAGGAGTAGTCATCTGATTTTGATTAATGGAAACTAAATTATCAACAAATAATCTTCTTATATCTTGCATAGATTCAAGTCATAATTGACCATTAGCTTCTCTTGTCTTAAGTTGTTATCTTCTTCGTCTACAAACAATTTCAGGTTTAGGCACAAGACAAATAGACCTTCGACGTTGCTTCTTGTAGTGTATCTCTTTGTTATATTTTCTTTATGTGGAGTCGCTAGATGAGATGTTTTAAAGTAGCATTCACGACACTCTCATCAAGATACCCATGCAAAAATAAACCCAACAAAAATTGAGAAATGGACTTTATCCCCAACAACAACCCCAAAAATGTTACCGCCTAAACTAGCACCCTAGTGAAAAGTCCAACCACAAGTGCTACCTTGGGGCACCAAAATGGGAATTGCACCATTGTCACCTCAGTACAATATCCCCTTCACTTTAGGCCAACTCCAAAGGCCAAGGTCAAGTTTGAGAGGTTTGAGGTAGTCATGATAGGTTCGGCAACACCTCCAAGTGGTGGAAGGTTGGTATTCCTTGAACTACTAGCCATGTTGTGCTAAGAGAAGTTGCTACAACGGTGCCTATCAAAGGGGAACACGTGACAGTGATCAAGCTCAAGAGACAAGGGGAACTTTTAGAAGAAGATGAAACTAGTTTGTCACATAGGTTAATTCAGAGCAAGGGTCGATGAATTAATTAATCATTTAATCTCATGGTTTCTTATTGTCTTAAGCTAATGTTATGTAACAAAAATCAACTATCGCACAATCAAGTTTTAAGAAGATATATCAATAACCCAAAAGACAACCTAATCTAATCTTGGTGTTCTAGACCAAAAGAAGAGAAGTTTAAGTTACTTTTATTAAAGTTGATTTTAAATTCCACTTAACAAATATGCGTGGCATCATAAACTAACAATATCAAACGTTGTCACGTAATCAGGTGTGTAATGTGTGCCCTTGATGTGTGATCTTGTATAAAAGAAATGTACTTGAAAATAAATGTTGAAAAGGAAAAGTTCTTCAAAATAACTCAACAATTTCTTCACTTTTCTCTTAATCTCTAATATGCAAAATTTTGGTAAACATGGAGGTAGTAGGTAGCACATGATGGTCTACTTTAACTTAGAAAAGTTCCTGAACAAATCTTTATTTTTCACCTTAAAACACCAAATAATGCTAAAAAACAAGGTACACAGGCGCTATAGCATTGGAACAAGCTAGACAACAATGCCATTGAGCAGACAGGCGACAAACCGGTAGACAAAAGTGCCTTCTCTAGAACAATGTCAATAACCCTAGATTATAAGTGCTATAGCATTTGAATTCTCCAATTATATACATTATAGTGCTAAAGTGCTCAAAATAGAAGTGCTGCTAGGAGAAATGGGAAAGTAAAAATTAAAGAAATGTCAACATAGCATTGGGGTGTTGTAGATCTCAAATAGAGGGAGACAAAAAATAGTAAAATAGAGAGAAAATCTCATCAGCGTTAAATCCAATCAAAGGAGGAGATTAAAAAAACACTAGAAACTTCTCCCTAGTGGAGTCGCCATTTTGTTGATGGGAGTTTTTGTACAGTGTATACTACTAGGTCCCCACTAGTAGACTAGTATGCTGATGACATACAACAAGAATTAGATGCCACTGACATACACCAAGAATTAAGGTTTTACTCTACTAAGCTAAGTAATCAAGAAAGTAAAATAGGGCCCGAGGAAAAATGAGAAGAGAAAAAACTGTAACTTGCACTCCTTGATGTATTGTCCAAACTTGACATGGAAGAGCAAGAAGAGGCCCAATTCCAAGAATCCTGTACCCAATGAAGATTTTTCTAGGTCCTATCAAGCTGCCAACTAGGTCTGTCTTTGACCTCAAGTTGGCTCTAAGTTTCAACTGTCAATGAAGGTATTGCTGCTGTTTTAGGACAGCCAACAGTTCAGGAACTTCTTGCTGATTTGTTACGGTTACATTCACAATTTTAGGTGCTCTAGCATTGAGTTTTAGTCACCAAGGGTTAGCACATGCATACTAAAATAAATGTAACACACCTAGAGATCTTTACAGCTGAAAATAAAATAGTTCTACACTCTAACACACATGAAATTGTACACAGGTATTTTTGGTCAACATGACCCAGGATAAAACCCCCTCGGGGAAAACCAGTTTGGAATATATGTCTATATATGAGGAAAATAGATGGTGGAATACAACAAGTACAAAATATAGATGAACCTGATACAAAAACAGGTTGATCCAAGCTGAAACACAAGTCCAAAAGAAGGAAGAGCGCCCTAGGATGGTGCGCCCCTCAGAAATGCTGCCACAACCACTAAAATGAAGCCAGATGCCAACTGGAAGCTCTGATCTAGAAACCCCTCCATATTATTCTGATACTGATGAGTAGCCTCCCTCTGAAACAGAACTCACTACAAACGGAGCTCTCTAAGACCTGCCCACTGCTGATGCGCCCTCCTCCTCAAGTGTGCCCTCCTCAAATGTAGAAGCTCCCCACTAAATAAACTGGGAACTAAGCCTGCTGGCTATCTCCATGCAAGGCGACGCCCAAGCTTTCCTCTCCCAATGCCTGAAACCTCATCCTCTTGCTCTCTCTCAAACTCTTGGAGTGAACAAATGAGTGAATGGCCTCTCCTTGGCCTCTTGCGCCCTCCTTTAGGATGCATAAGGAAACCTAAAAGTTGGGTGGATGAGATCATCTCATCTCATCCCTAATCAATGGTTGAGATCAACTCATCTAAATCTCAAACGAAAACCCACTTTACTTAAGTTTCCATAGTTTCACTTTATGTCTATTAATTCACCCACTTTGTGAATTAATTGTCACTTTAGGCTAAAATGATGAAATTTCACTTTTGACTTAAATCTCCTAAGTCAAAGTGAAATTAGACACAAAGTACATAGTACAAGGTACACAATACTTCCCTCATGTGTTTAGAAGCTCACAAACACAAGGGGACCACTTTCCAAGGTACCCAAATCTCAACACTCCCCCTTACCGAGGAAAGTGCCCTTCACCACCAATCTCATCCCTGCAGTGGACATGGTTGCTTCCTGGCATATACTCGGTGAGCATGGCTGTACCCTAATCACTGAAAGTAGTCGACACAGATCTGCTCAATCTACGTGATCTATAGATGGAAGTGTCTCTCCACCTATCCAAGATCACCTAGATCTTGGCATCACACCAAAGATCTCCACCTTGGTCTCCCACCAAGGATTTCTACCTCCTGGCATCTCGCCAATGGTCACTACTCTTGGCATCTCACCAAGAGTCACTCTCTTGGCATCTCACCAAGAGTCTCCCCCTCTTGGTATCTCACCAAGAGTACCAGGATCTCGGCATCTCACCAAGATCCTCAACTTGGCCTCTCGCCAAGTAGCTTCCATCTGAAGTGGATCCAGAAACTGATCTTTCCGTCTCTGTAGCCAAGTGAGGCTTAAGCCTCCGTGGTTCTCTACCGCTCCTCCTCATCAATCTCTGATGCTTTGAAGTTGTAGCACCAACTCTCTGTCTGCTCGACAACTCTGAAACTAAAGCTATCCTAGGTGGACCAGTCACCCACTCTGATGGTGTCCAAGGCAACTGAGTAATGTCTCCCTCTGAATCACTACTATGAGTCAGTCGGTCCTCCTCAACTCTGTCTCCCCATCTAATGCTAGATGGTGTAACAGTAGACAAAGTAGTCACGAATGCACACTCTCTCGCAAATTGCTCATCGAACTCAAGCTCCTCTGTTGTCTCTGCTGAAATATCATGCTGCTTCTTCTTCTTCTTGGGACACTGTCCTGCATAGTGACCCATCTCTCCACAAGCAAAGCATCTCACTGTGCTCATGTCTCTCTTCATCCCACTATTGCTCTCTCCTCCCTGTGGTGGGGCCCCAAACTTGGGACCTTGTCGACCTCCCCAACCAATCTTCTTCATGCCCTTTGTTCAAAGAGCAAGGTCCTCATCACCTTGCACTGTCTGCTGCTGTTGTCCAGAGGCCTCTGCTACAAGTCTAGTCTCCTCCTGGACAAAGTCATCCCACATCCTCTCCCATGTAGGCATAACCTCCCTGGCAACAATGCCGCAAATGAATGGACCCCAAGGTTTGGTAAAGCTGTGCTCACCATAGAGTTGGGGTTCACCACCTCTCCGACGACTCCAATCTCGTCTCTGATCTGGGAGTATCTACCAAGGAAAGAAGTAACCGACTCATCCTTGAGCATGCGAATGCTCCTCAGTCGATCATGAAGAACCAACTTCCGGTTCTCATTAGAGATCTCATACAACTTGCATAGAGATGCCCACATCTCATATGCATAAGTCTTCCCAGTCAAGTGGGGAATGATATGATCCCGCACTGCATCACATATGGTCCTCTTTGCCTTGTTGTTCCTCTTCCTGAACTCTGCCACCTAGACGGGGGCAGTAACAGGAATAGCTGGAACAGGCGCCTCAACTATATCCCATAGTTTGAGGTACTCTAAGACAAAGATGATCCTCGCCTTCCAAGGCGACCAATTGCTAGCCCTAGCTAGCCTTTCCTCCACACGCATTTGAGATACTGACATGTTTGCTAAACTACACTCCAATTAATGCTCCAACTGCAAAGGAACGCTGCCTCACTCCTGTCAACACAGGTGTGAAAAGAGGCAAGCGAACTCTGACCTCACTCCTAGCAATATAGGTGTGAAAAGAGGTCGTGAAATACAACCTCACTCCTGTCCCCTCAGGTGTGAAAAGAGGCTATCGAAACTGTGCACAAACTGCTCTACTATCTTCTACAAAATTCTGCCCACAAGCAGCCACTAAAAACTGTCAATGGCTGTCCACAAAATCTGCCAAGAAGATGTCTCCAACAACCCACTCATATGCTGTCCAAACTACTCAAAAATCAGCCACCTCAGCTCTGATACCATGAAGATTTTGCAGGTCCTATCAAGCTGCCAACTAGGTCTGTCTTTGACCTCAAGTTGGCTCTAAGTTTCAACTATCAATGAAGGTATTGTTGTTGTTTTAGGACAGCCAATACTTCAGGAACTTCTTGTTGATTTGTTACGGTTACATTCACAATTTTAGGTGCTCTAGCATGTAGTTTTAGTCACCAAGGGTCAGCACATGCATACTAAAATAAATGTAACACACCTAGAGATCTTTACATCTAAAAATAAAGAAGTTCTACACACATGAAATTGTACACATGTATTTTTGGTCAACATGACCCTCGATAAAACTCCTCGGGGAAAATCAGTTTGGAATATATGTCTATATATGAGGAAAATAGATGGTGGAATATAGCAAGTACAAAATATAGATGAACCTGATACTATAGCAACTTGATCCAAGGTGAAACACAAGTCCAAAAGAAGGAAGAGCGCCCTAGGATGGTGCGCCCCTCAGAAATGCTGCCAAGACCATTGAAATGAAGCCAGATGCCAACTGGAAGCTCTGATCTAGAAACCCCTCCACAATAGTCTGATACTGATGAGTAGCCTCCCTCTGAAATGAACCTCACTGCAAACTGAGCTCTCTAAGACCTCCCCACTGCTGATGCACCCTCCTCCTCAAGTGCGCCCTCCTCAGATGTACAAGCTCCCCACTAAATAAACTGGGCACTAAGCCTGCTGGTTATCTCCATGCAAGGAGGCGCCCAAGCTTTCGTCTCCCAATGCCTGAAACCTTATCCTCTTGCTCTCTCTCAAACTCTTGGAGTGAACAAATGAGTGAATGGCCTCTCCTTGGCCTCTTGCGCCCTCCTTTAGGATGCATAAGGAAACCTAAAAGTAGGGTGGATGAAATCATCTCATCTCATCCCTAATCAATGGTTGAGATCAACTCATCTAAATCTCAAACCAAAACCCACTTTACTTAAGTTTCCATAGTTTCACTTTATGTCTATTAATTCACCCACTTTGTGAATTAATTGTCACTTTAGGCTAAAATGACCAAATTTCACTTTTGACTTAAATCTCCTAAGTCAAAGTGAAATTAGACACAAAGTACATAGTACAAGGTACAAAGTACTTTCCTCATGTGTTTAGAAGCTCACAAACACACGGGACCACTTTCCAAGGTACCCAAATCTCAACACCCAAGACAACCCAAAAACACCTTCCCTACTTTGTAATATTAATCCCTACATCTAACTCACAAACAAAGTGGAGACTGTTCTAGATATACTTGCTTGTTTGACTGAAATCAAAGCATGAAAAGCGACATTAAACCAACACAAGTAAACGGCAGGGGAAAGAAAGGATAATCTATTATAAGTAGAAAGAATACAATAGTGGATCCAAACCTTGCTATGATGAGATTGTGATGTCCCGTTCCTAAGAATATGTTGATGAATGTAGCTATGTGAGACATTCTCCAGCTTACAAACTTGTGAGGTGTGGATCATTGCAACTATGTGAAGTCTTTCTCTCAGCTTACAAACCTGAGAGAAAGCCCCTAAGAAGGGTACGTGGTTCCTGCCTGAGACAGAGTTGGGAACGTAGAGATGACCTCCTCCATTCAGAGAGTTGAGAAGAATTCCAGATGATTATCCAGTGGAAAAGCAATCTGTTGAGTTAGGACGTGCCTGTGGCTGAGCACAAGGTGAATGTGTGAAATCCCAAAGTGCTGGGTGCATCGTCATGAGAACAGAAATGAACATGATGTATTAGCCTCCTCTGAGCAATAGAGTTGACGAGAAGACTCCAGATGATTCTCCTGTCGGTGGTAGTGGGAAAGCAGATCTGTAGAGTGGACGTGCCTGTGGACAAGCACAAGTGAACATGTGAAGACCTGGTTCTTCTGTGTAATGCAGTGAATCAGAGCTATGGCATCCCTATGGATGTGGCCCTAGTGGATGAGCACTAGTAGGTGTATCCGATGCTTTGCTATATACTGTTCAAGCGTCAGACCTACCTGTAACCCTAATTGTTATGTAAAGGGTACAGGTTGGCCCCACCTTAATATGTTTAATAATAATTGTAAAAGATAATTAATATTAATATTGATATTAATATTAGTATTAATATTAATTATAATAATAATAATAATAATAAATTATATAGTGACTTAGAGAGGTCGGCCCTATTGAGCCAATAGACGCCTTTGCTGATTGGAGAAGTCTAATATAAGTAAGGGATGATTCCCCATTGTGGAATCATATCTTCCTTGTGAGTTTGGAAATTTCAGCAAACACTTCTACTTGGGAAAAGGTGCGCACCTCTCTTGGGTGCTAGTCTTCTAGGGTTTGAAGCACCCTCTTGTGTGCTAATGTTTATCTTGGTGGAGGTCTTTCTCTTGAAGAATATAGCAAAGGATTTGGCTAGGTTTTCTTCCCTTGTTGAGAAGGGTTTCCCAGGATACTTCTTGTGTTCTTGTGCATGGTGTTTCTTCTTGTGATCTTGGTTGCTGCAACATTATTGTTTATGGTTAAGTGAGATGCTAAAATGAAATAAACTTCATGTTTAACCTAGCTTATGAAAAATCAACATGGTATCAAAGCATAGGTCTTGAAGGACCCATTGCACAAGCTACAAAATTTTATCAGCCATCTCTCCTCTTCTGCAGAACTGTACGACCCTCCTAGGGTTTCCAGAAAATCCGTACGACTTCCTTCTCAGTGATGATTCAGCCCTTAATACTTGGACGTTGGAGCTACTTTTGGCATAGAAGAGTACAACCTCTTCCAGTGCATCTCCAAAGACTCTCAAAGTGACATTTCGAGCATTTTGAATTTTTGGCCCTAGGGTTTCTAGGGTTTCGCTAGTTTCTGCAGAAATTTCAGAATTAGGGTTTCTGCAAACTCATTGAAGGAGCTCTTGAACTCACTAGTGTTCTCCTATCTTTCAAAGGCTTATTGTTGGTAGTCATAAGTCCAATAAAACCTAAAGTGCTAGCCTATCCTAGCCGTTCGGTTTTTCTAGTCTAGTTGACAAAAGGGTTGTGTGAGAATCTAAAATTATGATGAAAACAAAAACTATCCCTACCCAAGCCCTTACATTGAAGGGCTAGCTTCAAAATAACAAAGATGACAAAAGGTGACACCGTGACTATCTTCTTCATAAAGATCTCATAGGATAAAGATCAACCAAGAACCATTGGAGAAATCATATCAGCATCCTCAGGTATGCACTTGTATATATTATTTGTATCATTGTCATGAGTAAAATTGCAGGAGGAAGGAACCTTTGTTGAAGTCATGGATCCAGAGGGATCTTAGTGCATTCAGAAAAACAACACACTCAAAGTAAAGACTCCAGGTTTGATTGTTGTAATTGTCATTCCTCTAACCTAGTTTTCTAAAAGTTGCTACATTACAAATAGGTGTTGTAGCTGTGACAGTATTCCTTAAATTGTTTTGATTCTAGAGATGTACTCATTATTCTCCTTTAGGAGATATTCTTGTGTTTGTTTTGTTTGTTTTCTTGTTCCAGATAAGTTAAACAAGAAAAGAAGATGATTATCCTTTAGAGGGAGTCACTTGACTCAGAAGGAGCCCAAACCATTTGAGAAATAAGAAGAATAGAGCTATCATTGAGACAACCAATGCTACAAAGCATGATCAAAATCTTTCTAGGATTCCATGGGAAGAAGCATGCATGACATAGTATATGTGAAAAACAAGAGTCTTCACCAGACTCTCAAGAAAAAAAAAAAAACATAACTCCTGAAGAAGTCTTCACCGGAATGAAGTCTGAGATTGAACACTTTAGTTTATTTGGGTGCCCAATGTATTTTCATGTACCCAAAGAGAAGAAGTCCAAGCTAGATCCTTTAGGAAGAAAGGATACAATAAATCTTCAAAGACATCCCTAGTCAGAGACAGATTGAGACAAGTAGAGACGAGACAGTTTTTCAAAGACCCAGAGAATCTCAAATGGAGATTGACAGTGAGACAATACCTTCTCCCCCTTTAGAAATTCAGAGGGAGATAGACATTACTCCAGGTTATCCAGTTTCTCCAATTGATATGTTCAGAGATATTGCAGTAGGGCATAAAATGCCTACCTAGACTCACTCTGCAAGAGGCAAAGAAGCATACAAGCCTCTCAAGACACATTCCGAGAAAGCAAAAGAGATTTTCGAGCTATCCTTCAGTCATGAGCCATTTATTGATGCTGAGACTCCTTGTCTTAGAGAAGCAACAAGAGAACCAGTATGGCAAAATGCCATAACAGAGGAATACCAGTATATCTTAAACGAATGATGCATAAGATAGTATTCAGGGACCAGAAAGGGAAGTCTGTGGTAAAGAATGCAACTGATGAAAGTGTCAAGAAATACAAAACGAGATCTATAGCCAGAGGTTTCTCACAAACAAAGGGAGTTGTCTATAATGAGAAACTTGATTCAGTGAACCAGATACACTTCCATCCATGAGTTGGAAACTATATCAGATAGATGGATTCTTGATAAGTTTGGATTCAACAAGAGTGCTGTTGATCCAAACTTATATCATTACAATGTTGGTGAGGAGAGCCTGATCCTGATGACTTATTCAAAAAGCGTTGTTGTTACAAGTAATCCTTGATTTTTGAATTGGAGATGAAGAATCTGAGTATGATGCACTACTTCTTGGGACAACAAGTATGACAGATGACCAATAAGATTTTCCCGAGTCAAAGAAAGATATACAGTGAAAATATTAAAGTAGTTCAATGTGATAGAATGCAAAATTCCACCATGATGGATTTAAAGAAGAAGATTGATGATGATTTAGACGAGATTGATCCACAACTGATTGGATCACTAATGTATCTGGTCAACACTAGACTTGATTCATGCCATGCAGTGAATGTGCCTAGTCATTTCATGAGTCGACCGAGACAGACTCACTAGACAAACAACAAAACATGTATTGAGATATATATGATGCACAGTTGGATATGGCCTAAGATATGCCTCCAGTATAACCTTGAGTTTGCAGGATATGCCAATTTAGATTGAGTAGAAAGTACAGTGAACCAGAAAAGCACATCCGGCTGATGTTCTATCATGAAGTTTTCCATGGTTTCCTAATGCAGCAGGAAACAAAACTCTGTAGCTTTGAGTACCACAGAGGCATAGTATATAAGCATCAAGTGTGCAAAGCAATGTGGCTTCACAAGCTTCTGACAGATTTACTTGACCATGAGATGGATCCTATGATGATAACCAAGAGCTGTGAGTAAAGCTCCTTAAGAACCCAGTGTTTCCTGATGGATCGAAATATGATGAGATGAAATATCCCTATTCCAGAGATATGATGCAGAGGAAAATCGTACACATGCAGTACCTTCCTACACATGAGTAGATTGCAGATATCTTCACCAACTTAAAGAATGACTCCCTGGTTGAGAGGGAGTGTCGATAACTCCAACCAAGACTAAATTCAAAATACATCCGTGTGAGACTTGGCATGATAAAGAGTGCCTCCCTAGCTGAGAGGGAGTGTTGATGAATGCAACTATGTGAGACATTCTCCAGCTTACAAACCTGTGAGGTGTGGATCATTGCAGCTATGTGAAGTCTTTCTCTCAGCTTACAAACCTGAGAGAAAGCCCCTAAGAAGGGTACGTGGTTCCTGCCTAAGACAGAGCTGGGAACGTAGAGATGACCTCCTCCATTCAGAGAGTTGAGAAGAACTCCAGATGATTATCTAGTGGAAAAGCAATCTGTTGAGTTAGGACGTGCCTGTGGCTGAGCACAAGGTGAACGTGTGAAATCCCAAAGCGCTGGGTGCATTGTCATGAGAACATAAATGAACATGATGTATTAGCCTCCTCTGAGTAGCAAAGTTGATGAAAAGAATCCAAATAATTCTCCTGTCGGTGGCGGTGGGAAAGCAGATCTGTAGAGTGGACGTGCCTGTGGACGAGCACAGGTGAACGTGTGAAGACCTGGTTCTTCTGTGTAATGCAGTGAATCAGAGCTATGACATCCCTATGGATGTGGCCCTAGTGGATGAGCACCAGTGGGTGTATCATATCCTTTGCTATATACTGTTCAGGAGTCAGACCTACCTGTAACCCTAATTGTTATGTAAAGGGTATAGGTCGGCCCCACCTTAATATGTTTAATAATAAATGTAAAAGATAATTAATATTAATATTAATAATAATAATAATAATAATAATAATAATAATAATAATAAAAATTATATAGTGACTTAGAGAGGTTGGCCCTGTTGAGCCAATAGACGCTTTTGTTGATTGGACAAGTCTAATATAAGTAAGAGATGATTCCCCATTGTGGAATCATATCTTCCTTGTGAGTTTGGAAATTTCAGCAAACACTTCTACTTGGGAAAAGGTGCGCACCTTTCTTGGGTGCTAGTCTTCTAGGGTTTGAAGGACCCTCTTGTGTGCTAAGGTTTATCTTGGTGGAGGTCTTTCTCTTGAAGAATATAGCAAAGGATTTGGATGGGTTTTCTTCCCTTGTTGAGAAGGGTTTCCTAGGATACTTCTTGTGTTCTTGTGCATGGTGTTTCTTCTTGTGATCTTGGTTGTTGCAACATTATTGTTTATGGTTAAGTGAGATGCTAAAATGAAATAAACTTTATGCTTAACCTAGCTTATGAAAAATCAATAGAATAGCCCAACAGGGAGTGACTTAGTAGTCTATCTGTTCCCGTAGACTATAGTCAGACACAAACGGGGAACAAAGGGAGAAATAAGGGTGAATAAATGGCTAAACGATGAATTAAGCCAAAAAGCATAGGAAAAGTCACTTAAGCCAAAGTCAACCGAGAAATAGAAGAAAAAGGTGTTGAGGGGGGACTTAATTAATTAATCATTTGACTTCGGAGGAAAGGCACCTAGCTTAAGTGATGTCAATGGAGAATTAGATCGGGGGAGGTAGAAGAAGAGGAATTCAACCTAATTCCTCATTATGTTATGATTTTGAGTTGAGAACAGGTTCCAGAGGAGGAAGACGACCTCTTAGTTGTTTTGTGGATTTCTGGAGGAAACCACCACCCAGATCGGTTTTGGTGTTGGAAGACACACCCTAGCCTATTAGAGATACCATCTAGGTATTTCACCATACCAGATCAAGAGTATTCGGACCCGGTTCAGTTAGTGCGCATTGTAGCTAGCGAGGGCGTAGGGGTTTGAGAGACAGTTTTGTGTAGTTGGCCGAGCTCAGGTCAGATCCAGCCGGATCCTTCCGACCCAGTTGAGAGGGACACAAGGCACTTCATTTGAGCTATCATTTGTTTGGTTTCGACGGAGGAATCCACCATGGCGCACCAATTTGTCATTTAGGGCGTAGCTTCCAAAGAAGCACATTCAGGGATCCAGAGAGTTCATCGGTCCAGAACTGGAGAAACCCTTCTGACCCAGTACATAGCATAGCAGGGCGCTCAGTTTGAGCCATACATCGCCAGATTCCGACAGTGGAATCACTAGGGCGCATCGGTTGTCCAGGAGAGGGGTGCAAACCCTTAGGGGGTCCCATCCGGGGTCCAGTTTGATCAGTAGTGGACCGATCTTCAGTCCAATCGTTAGCAGAAGGAGCTGTGAGGGCAGGGCACATTTTTTGGGACAGTTTCCAGGCAGATCAGATGAGTATTGCCAGCAAGGTGAACTTTCCAGACATTTGCAGCAGTTGTCGTGAGTATCTGAGATTGCATCCAGCCGATCTGTGCATGCATGTTGTCGATTCTTCCCAATTATTTGTATACAGGTATTTCTTGTTGTGTTGCATTGTATTCCAGCGATGATCAACTCTTATGAGATCTAGCTGATGACTATTTCCTATATTTTTTACATGCACATTGTATTTCCGACTATTATTCATAATACAGGCTATTGAGTTATGTTGGTTCCTTTATTTTGTATGCATCATATATTATGCTCAAACACATAATTATATGACACACACATGCGAAAATCACCAAGCATGTTAAACAAGTAACCAAAACGCATCCAAAAACCCATAGAGTATCAGATCTGTGAGCCGAAACAACGGTTTCAGCATAGTCTATATAGATCCATTGGATCATGGATATTTCAGAGATGGCTCCAAGTCCTTTCTTCTTTGGGTTTGTTCCTCTTAACACTCTCTCTAGTCCAAAGGTCTTCATTGTTCTCAATGGCTCCTCCCAAACCTCCATAAAAAATTGGACAACTGGGTACAAAGGTGCAAAGTGGGCATTCCTTTTGACGACAAGAAGGTCACACTGTCCAAACCTCATTGTAATGTCTATCCAAAGAGATCAAGATAAGACCAACCCTCTAAGATCTAGAAAACATTCTCTGTAATCTATCCAAATCTATCAATCCCATGTGAAGGAGGTCTTTTAATAGGATTCTTGATCCTTCCAGGAATTTTATGTGAAGAATAGGTTCACATTCTAGATATTTCCTGAAATATTCATGCTCTGAGTGCCCCTCAAGTGATCAATATTGACCAAATCAATTCGAGTGTGTGTTGTGAACAAGGTCGACCCTGTCAAAAGAGATATCATTGAAAATAGCCTAGTATGAGCACCAACAGTGTTGGAAACATGTCAATATGAGTGTTATTCTAATTAACCATGACAATGTAATAATTTTTGAAAGTTTTGGGATAGTGTAGTTCTTCCATACAAAATAGACCATGTTACAATGCATTTTGGGGTTATGACCATTGTTGTATATATCGAATATATCGGATATATTGCCGATATTTTGAGGGGGGTGATATTTTGTTGAGAATGTGTCTTGACACATCCAACATTTTCAACAACCCACAACACTTTCAAAATATCGCGACACGTTCCTAATATATCACGAGTCGAAGGAAAGTGTCGGCCTGCTTTCTAAAAGGGCGGAAAAAGTGCGCCGAAAGGGGTTTTAGAGGCCGCGGGTTTGCTTTTTCCACTCATTGTTTCATTTCTGAGGTGTGAGAGAGCTAGAGAGGTGTGAGGGAAGTCATTGCGCATCTATCCAAGGAGGAGAAAGCCAAGGATCTTGTTTCCATTAGCGCCAACGGAGAGATCAAGATTTCCAGGTATGATCCAAAACTTTTTTCTTTCATTTGTTTGAAGTTTGAACTTTGTTTTTTTAGAGTTAGGCTAGGGTTTGCAATGTGCCTCCTCTTGTTTTTTTTGAATGGAAGATTCAATCATTCTAATTCATCTATCTCTCATTATTTAACCTCCGCATTATCATGTGCTTATTTTTATTTTTTTTGTGCCATAGGTTTAATATTTTCATCTAAACAAAATGTTAAAGGCATTTGATCCAATGTGGGTGTATGGTGAACCAGTGGAACTTCCCAATAGACAAATATTGACATGCAACCTTTGCGGATTTTTTTTTTTTTGCAGGAATTAGCTGCTTGAAATACCACCTTGCCAAAATCCCTGGGTTTGATGTGGAAGCTTGTCCGAAAAGTAGCCCGAAAATTATGCGTATTGCAAACCAATCACTCATTGATATGGCTAATTAGAGGGATGTGGCCGAGGCTCGCAAAAAAGAACTTGAACTTGCAAATAGAAACACTGGAACAAGTGCCTCTTAGGGGGGACCAGTACAACAATCCGACTCCTCAGCCATAGGGCCCTCAACTTCTGCAGTCTGCTCATCAACCTCACCTTTCTTTGTGGGGAGGTCAACACCTGGGGGGAAACCTTCTATTCGATCATTGATTAAAAGAAAAGAGACAGAGGAGGCCGACAAGCTTGTGGTCAACTGTTTTCTTTGGAGTGATATACCTTTTAACATTGCCAATAAGCCCTTCTCCGATTCCATGTTTGAAGCTGCTGCAATTGTTGGCTCGGGGTATAGGGGCCCTTCTTATCAGGATTTGAGAGGGCGTCTCCTTCAAGGGGAAAAGGCCGACTGCATAGAAAGATTAGTTTAGCCGAGGGAAACATGGAAGACCACCGGATGCACCGTGATGTCGGATGGGTGGACTGATGGGAAGGGAAGGTCAATTCTAAACTTCTTGGTTAATTGTCCCAAGGGGACAATGTTTATCAAAAGTGTTGATGCAAGTGCATATACAAAAAATGCACAATTATTATGTGAGTTGTTGGATGGCTTTATCCGAGAGATATGCCCACAGTATGTTGTCCAAGTCATCACGGACAATACTGCTAATTATGTTGTTGTTGGGAGGATGCTTATGTAGAGGTATCCATCTTTGTATTAGAGTCTTTTTGCCGCCCATTGCATTGATTTGATGCTAGAGGACATGGGAAAACTTCCTTGGATCAAGGAAATCATTGATTCAACTCGGAGTGTGACAATATATATATATATATATATATATATAATCACACATTTGTTCTTTCACTCATGAGACAATTCACAGGGAACAAAGAGTTGGTGCGTCCCGCAATCACATGTTTCGCCACCAACTTCATTTCTCTCCATTCGCTCCTCAATAGTATGTTGGAGTTACAAAGAATGTTTCTTTCTAATGAGTGGGTTGCTTGTGTCTATAGCACCAAACAAGATGGGCAAGCCATAGCCCAACTTGTGGGACATGACCAGAGATTCTAGAGTGGAGTAGGGGAGGTATGTACCATTAGTGAACATTTGGTAAAGGTTCTTCGATTGGTTGATGGTGAGAAGCCCGCAATGGGCTACTTGTATGAGGCCATGGATAGGGCCAAGGAAGCTATCTACCGGTACTATGAGAACAAGGGGGAGGGAGGGTGTCACCAAGATAGCTCAGATATGGGGTGTGATTGATGAGCGATGGAATAACACTCTCCATCGTCCGATTCATGCAACAAGGCTCTACCTAACCCTGCATTTGCTTATGCTTGTGGATTTAATTCTGATGGTGAGCTCATTGATGGTTTCCTCCAATGTGTTGAGAGGATGGTGATAACTCCAGCTGAACGCTGAGAGATTTCTAGACAGAATGAGATATATAGGATGGCATTCGGGATGTTGGGCTATGATATGGCTGTCCAAGATAGGACCACAAGGATGCCAGGTAAGCTTCAATTTCAAATTTTGTTTATTCTTTTCTATATATTATATATGACATTTATTACTTGATGGAAATCTGAAATATAATTCTTTGTCTTCCTTTCATTTTATTCATTGTAGATGTCTGGTGGAAGCACTATGGTGGAAAGCTCCCAGATCTGCAAAAACTTGTCGTTCGAGTGCTTAGTCAAACTTGTAGTTCTTCAGGGTGTGAGCGCAATTGGAGTGTCTTTGAAAAGATACACTCCAAGAAGCGCAAAAGGTTAGAAATGTTAAAAAATTCAACAATCAAAATTTAAATTGTTTATATTTTTTTTTAATTTTAATATTTACAATTAAGTATTTACTATTTATTTACCATCACTAACTATAGCTGTCAATGTGCATACAGGTTAGGTACCCAGCGCCTTAATGACTTGGTATATGTTTACTACAATCTAAGGTTGTGGGTGAAGCAACTTGACAAAGAACCTGACATAGAAGCCATTTCATTGGATAACATTGACACCACCAGTCAGTGGAGGGTGGAGATTCAGGAGCTTGAAATGGAGGAGGCCCCCAAGTGGTTGGAGGAGCATGTAGATGATTTGAGGGAGGAGGGGACAACAGAGGAGGAGGAGGATGATGTTCCACTTCCAGTGGATCCAATGCCACCACCACCTCCACAGAGAGCCGTACATGGAGTTGGACTTGGGTCCATTGGGACTGGGAGGAGGCAACACACTTTTCCTTCCACCTCGTCCCCATCACTTACCACCTCAGATGGAGCATCTGGAGCAGCTGGAGCTTCCACTCCAAGCTCATCTGGAGTACCTCCGCGACCACCTACTGCTTCTAGAGGAAAAGTGGCGCCCTTTACTCGTAAAAGGGCTAGAGCAGCAGCTGCAGCACGGCCTAGAGGGAATCAATGATTTGGATTCCTATGATCTATTATTTTCATTTTATCATGTACTATTTAGTATCTAGATGCCTCATGATGATTCATCTCATGAGATACATTTATTTTGATCATTTGATGTGATTTTGTATCTACTAGCATCCTATCAGGAACATGTTTCAAAATTTTTCAGTTTAGTAACGATATGTGACCACTTGATATCTTATGCATTTATTTATTGGTTGTATTTTCATATTTATGTAGCAATGTGTTTATTTGATGTTGGTGTTGCTTTACAAGTTTAAAAAATTGAAAAAAATGATTGTTTTTGTATTTTTTTGAGATCTTGCGACATTTTTCGAGATATTCTGATATTTTCCGTCGATGTCGCCGAGAAGTTACATTCCGGACCCTCGTCGACACTTTCCCTGAGACGACATATACAACATTAGTTATGACTACTTCGTAGATGCAAGATAAAGTCTCATAATAACACTAGGCTCTCTTTATTCTTGTTCATTTCAATTTGTGGTATTGGAACCGGATCGAAACCAACTAGTCTGACTGGTTTTGTCACCATATCAGTCTGGTTCGATGTTTTAGACCAGTTAAGGCTGATTTCATACTTGAACCGACCATAAAGCACCGAATTGGCTAGTTTTGTACGAACTGTACAACACAACTATGGATCACCAAATCTTAATTTTTTTTTAAACAAAAAATTACTTAAAGGGGAAGCAAAATACCTAACCCTCGGGCCCAACTAGAATGTGAAGAATAGGTTCACATTCTAGATATTTCTTGAAATATCCATGCTCTAAGTGCTCCTCAAGTGATCAATATTATGAGAGGGTGTTGTGAACAAGGTTGACTCTGTGTGTTGTGAAAATAGCCTAGTATGAACACCAACAGTTTTGGAAATATGTTAATATGAGTGTTATTCTAATTAACCATGACAATGTAATAATTTCTGAAAGTTTTGGGATAGTGCGCTACTTCCATACAAAATGGACCATGTTACAATGCATGTTGGGGTTATGACTACTTTGTAGATGTAAGATAAAGTCCCATAATAACACTTGGCTCTCCTTATTCTTGTTCATTTCAATTAGTGGTATTGGAACCAAACTGGAACCGGCGGAACCAACCAGTCTGACCAGTTTTATCACCATATAGGTCCAGTTCGATGTTTTAGACCAGTTAAGGCTGATTTCGTACTCAAACTGGCCTTAAAGCACTGGACCGACTGGTTTTGTATGACACTATACAACACAACTATGGACCACTGAATCTTAATTTAAAAAAAAACAAAAAAATACTTTAAGGGCAAGAAAAATACCTAACCCTAGGGCCCAACTAAAGATATTTAAAGAGGTCCCCACCCTCCATTTCACTAATGCAATTCTTAATGAGGTCTGCCCCTAGTAATTAATGGTAATATTAAATTCTTAAAATTGACATTCTCCTTTATATTCATTTTTTATCCTTTTACTTAAATTTTTAACATTACCATTAATTGTTTCAGGATGTTTGAGAGTGGTTCCAATGTCATTGGACTTCATATGGAGAAACTAGAATTTTAGATCCCATTCAAATTTAGCGAAGTTAATAGTTTTCAGGATTTCAGGATTGGTAGGATTGCAATGTTTCCACTGGATTCTATCATGTATGAGGGTATGGAACTGGTATTTAATCAAGAGTACCAAGCCCTCTATGTACCTTGTTGTTGTCAACATTGATTGTTGAACTCCTTTGTCATGACCCTAGTGAAAATGTACCCTTCACTCAAGAAAAATCATTGATTAGGCATGTTAAGCTTTTTCTATCTTATTTTAATGCTTAGAGGGTGATATTGATGATGAGGATCCCAATATAGGCAATGATTTTGATGATATGTAGTTATTTGTTGTAGCATGATTTTTTTTTTTACTCTAGAGGCCATTGAGAGCCTCTTTGTTGATGTAGTTTGGTTCAATGATGGATTGCAATTGGTGCTATTTTGGTTCAAAGATGGATTGCAATTGGTGCTATTTTGGTTATGTTGTTGCTCAAACTCTCACTAAGTGAAAAGTCCTGACCACAACCATGAAAGCCTAAATGCAACTTAGACTAGCCACCACTGTCACCTAGGTGGTCTAATCTTTCTCTTTTTAGACTAAGAGATTCCTAGCCTTGGGAGACTTCCCTATGAAATAATTAAATATAATTTATCAGACTAAGAAATTCTTAGCTTAGGGAGGCTTCCCTATGAAATAATTAAGTACAAGCTATCGTTTAGAATTAAAGCAATGAAAGAGCCTTCTGAGAACTAGTCTGGTTGATTAGGCCCCTGGACTGGCTAGTGAAGGTTTGAGGAACAATTATGGTAACCTACATGCAACAATCACCCAAGGTGTAAGTACATCCTTATTATTGGTGAGAACCCTCCAAGGGAGCTGAGGCAATGATTGTCCGTTTGTCCCAGGTACCGCAAGTATTTCCCCCTTGTAGTCACCTATGTGATATCTTAAAATTGCTACGTTTACCACTTCACAACCAACAAGTGGGGTGGAACTATCGTAGGTTGAACCACACCCAAGGGCAGTGTAATTAAGCCCAAAATTCCAAGAAGTGATTCCACTCAGGGTGGCGTGCACTTCTGGAATCCCAAATGCGTAGTAGTCCAAGTAGTACTACAAACACCCGAATGGGTGAAGAGAGGAGATCTTCCCCACTTGCTCTAAGTGCGACCTCGTGATTGATGCATGTGTTAGATGCGCTTCTAGGGATTGATTGCTAGATGTATTTCTTAGATGTTGCAATGGAAGTTTCGGATTTAATGAGTTGAATTAGTGCTTGTAATTTTGCAAAGTGCTAATGCTCTAAAATGAAATGTCACAAATCTACTGAAATGTGTAAGTGTTGATCCAAATGAAAGTGCTTGCAGATTTATAGATTAAGTGGAGCATTTAAAGAAAGTGAGCAACCATACTGCCATTGATATCACTGTTGAAAAAGTCGGCATCGACAAAAAGCGGTGAAGGTTAGGAAAACATTGTTTTGGAAAAAGTAAGAAAAAATCGGCAAAAAATCGAAAAACCACGACAAACATTAAAAAATGTAAAATATATTCATTTTTTTCAAACTTTTAAACTTATAAATCAACAACAACATCAAATAAACTCATTGGCACATAAATATGGAGAAAGCAGTGATATATATGATGGAGTGGATGCCAAATAAAAAATGATATATCAAAGTCGATACCAATTCCTGAACCCTAATAGTTGTCCAATCAAGGACTCAAAAGTGGAGAACCAATACAAAATGACATCACATATATAAATGTTCTCATCATCATGAGGTAGATGTACAATGCAAGGTCAACACCAACTCGGACTCAGCCTCAGAATCTGTCGATGGTCAACTCCAACTCGGACTCGAACTCGGATTGACTCAGACCGATCTGATTTCAATGACTTGGTTTACTAAAAATTACATAAAATATTTAAATTTTAATGAAAAAATTATATTTTAAAAATTCCAAACCCATGATTCCAAAAAATTATTGAAACTTTGAAAGAAAGCATTGTGATCAAATGAGCAAGAACATTTAAATGACAAACATAAATGAAAAGCAATGTTCCACCATCGCTTATATTCAGATCCTCATCATTAGTATCACCCTTTGCCTCTACTGTGATTCTCTAGAGACATGAGTGAACACCTCCCAATTATGATGAAACTACCTAATCGAAGCCTTATAATATGGTAGAAAAAACTTAACATGCCTAATCGATGATTTGGTTTGAGTGAAAGGTACATTTTTGCTAAGGCCATGTCAAAGGAGTTCAACAATCAATACCATCAACATCGAGGTACATAAAGGGCTTGGTGTTCTTGATTAAATGCCAATCCCATACCCTCATATGTGATATAATTCAGTGAAAATGTTGCAATCCTACCAATCCTGAAATCTTGAAAATCTATATGTATGTTGGATTTTGAATGGGATACGAAATTCTACTTTCTCCATATCAAGTCCGATGAGGTTGGAACCACTCTCAAACATCCTGAAACAATTAATGGTAATGTTAAACATTACCATTAATTGCTAGCATTTTTTGTCAAACCCTTTTAAAAAAAATTAATCTTGCATGTTGGTGGGGTCTTGTACCTATTCGACCGAGTCAAGCCCTTCTCCTACCCATTCTCTGAGCCTATATTTTTAAAAGCATAAAATATAAATCATTTAAGCATATACCCTTGAAGTATTTATCATTAGAAAACAAATGCAAAAATAGAAACATATTCCAACTTATTTCAGACTATGTGACTAATACAACCAAGAATTTAAAATGCCCATCTGCTTAATGAGTGAATTAGCGATTTAGAGATGATGAAAGCATTCATTAAAATGTTATGGAGATTATCTTAAGAAAATCATCTTGGATCACTAACCTTAAACAGATTTATCTTATGCCAATGAACTATGAGAATTTTCAGCAGGTTAGTGCACCTATGGATTAGATGACATAACCAACAAATTTAGAAATGGATGCAAACTAGTGAACTGCTGTAAGTTAAACATCTTAATAAGCCTAAAATTAACTATGAGAGTTATGAAATCTGCAGTTTGAAACAAAGGAAACAGATATAAAAATTGCAAAGATTACCTGTCAAATTTATGAAGGACTTGACCCTTATGGAGTTGTGGATTTGAGGTGTTAAGATCAAGCAGAGTTATTTTCTAAATTTGTGTTAGATCCTTCAGCTAACAGTGAGTTATTTGGATCTTGTTGCCATCCTAATACACACCTATGAACGTGGAGAAGTATCCAACCCACTTGGTGTGTCCTTGGAGGCACAAACCTGAATCCAGACCCATTGTCACCTCAATCTGGATTCCTTCCGTCTAGGCTCACTTCTAGGGAAACCAAGGGGGGTAGACCCTATTAAACTATGTGAAGGTTTTGTTAAATGTTCTAGGAGTTAATTAATTTGTGATTAGGGAGACCCAACCCAATGACAATCAATAATGCAAGATGCAATTCTTTCATTGACAAGCAAACCTTTATTTTACAAACAATTAGACTAGTGCTTAAAGATTATTAAATTCCACTTATTGAACAAATATTCACAAAAAATGTATCTTTACAACTTGAAATAAAAGAATAAATTTATCCACACAATGATTCACAAAATAACTTTACATATAGACAATTACTTCCCAAAGAATTAAAGAATGCTTGAATAATAAATAAAGAATAATGTGAATGACTTGCAGAAAATAAATGGAAAGAAAATTCTTGAAAATGAATCGCTGAAATAAAAATTGCAAGTGTTTTAGGTTGCTTTTAGTTAATTTTAAGTTTCTTTTTAACTTAGTGGTTTAGTTGTGAGGAGTTACAATTCTAAGCTATGTGACTACCCCAAGTTCTTATCCCTTAGCCAAGAGGAAATGTTGGGTGCTCAATAAGAAGAACAACAAGGTTCACCTCTAGCTCCACAGGTCAAGTCCAAAGTGCTTGGGCGCTCAACAAGGAGGACACTTAGTGCCGTGAAACCGTTCCCGACTTCAACCCCTTCTAGCCTTTGCAAGTCACTTTATTTTAGTGGCCAAACAATAATGGAGGATTGGTGCCTAATTAAACTATCCACTCAATCCTTTGCCCTTTCTTATTACCCAAGATCCACACAGTGGCAAGGGGAGGGAATACGGGGCAAAGGTGGGGTAAATTTTATTCACTTTGCCAAAAATAAATTTTAAGCACTAGCCAGCACAATTTTGCAGGATGGCATAGACACTCACATGCAAGGTGTGGGCAATCAAAGATTAATTAAAATAAATAACCTAAACACATTAACCACACTACTTTGGCACAAGGTGGAGGACAAAGCCTTCCGATTTTGTGGCAAAAGTGGACAAAATTAATTAAATAAAAAATCAGAAAAATTTTCTAATCCTAGCCAGCACGATTTTGCAAGGATGACAGAGCCAAGCACAATGCAAGCTGTGGGCAAACAATTAAAATTAATTTACAGATTTTAAACTTTGAAAGAAAAAGAAAGTGCAAGCCCAAGAGACTCTCTTGGGCTGCTTACAATAGTTTTAGAAAGTGAGAGAGAGAGGGGTTTTGCACCAAATCTTGTAGATGTTGTCTTGAGATTTTAGTAGCCTATTTTGGGCAGCGCGTCCTCTTTTTATGATGAAAACCTGCATAAAACAACAAAGAAAGCTTGCTGGAAAATGCTAAAAATCACCACAAAATGTTAGTTTTGAGTTAACATATGTACAAAAATATTTACAAAATAAATCTGAATTTAAAGATTGAATTTTTTAGCAAAATTTGAATGATAATATGAACATAAAATAAGTAAATAGAAGGCTGAAATTAAAACAGAAAATTATATGGAATGAAATAAAGCCTTTGGAGTTCCTCCTCCAAGCTTTGGCAACCTGCAAATCTGTAAATCCTTGCTACACAATGAGGCAAAAATGTGAGATCTTTTAAAAGGCCTACAAAACACTTTGCAAACACTAATAAAAGGAAATCACATAAACCTATAGCAATACTACTACAGATTTATCCCTAGCAAAATACTTTGCTTAGGGTTCTTCAAGTAAAATAATGTGGAACAAAGATAAACAAAATATACAATGTTACCTTACCAAGAGAAAATACCATACAAGAGAACCAAGAATACACCAAGAGAACACCAAGAGATCCTCCAAAGCTTTGCTTTATTACTCCTAGAAAGGTTACCAAATGGCACCAAAAATCACAAGAGAAAATGGGAGAGAATGAGAGAGAGTGGGGAGAGATTTTGGCATAATAGAGTTGTTGTGAAAAACTCATGTCAAAATGAGGAGAGAGGGCTTCCTTTTAAAGGAGGGAGAGAGGAGAAACCCCTCATGGATGAGTTACTAGTGTCACTTATCCAAGAGAGAGAGAACAAGTCAAGGAAGCGACACTTTTAAGGTTTTGGTAGTGAGTTAGGGTTTGAGGGGTGAGATGTGAAGGGGGGATACCCCTTTACACTTGTTCAAACATGAAGTTAGGCTATAGGAAGGGAGCACTTAGGGTTTTGACACTTTTTTCCCTTTAATTTTATTTTTCCCTAAGTTCATGAGGAAGGGGGGTGCACTTTTCACTAGGGAGACTCACTTTTGGTTGTTGGCTTGGCATGGTGGGGTCTTCTAAGTGGATTTTCACTTTTCCAACTTAGGAAATACATTAGAAATCATTTCCCCACTCTCTCTCATGACTTTAGACATTTTTACAATTTTTTTTTTTTTTTACTTTAGCCAATTATTTGTTGACTTTTGACTGACTTGGACTCTTCATGGACAATGACCTAGAAAAACTTGTCCAATTGAGCTAAAACGTGGTCCAAGAGTGTAGGGGGTCATAAACCATTTGTTTTGAGTACTCACACCCTTATACAAAATCCACAAGGACCAAATTTTTACATTTTTCATCAAAAATAATTAAAATTTCCAATTTACGGAAAATTTTAATTATTAAAATATCCTATCAAAACCTAACGAAATTCCGCAAGACTCTAGGAGATGTCTAGCATGGTCATTTACAACACTTCTAAACCTTATTCACCCAATGGGCTCGATCATTAGAATGCCTTTTACCACTTTGGAGGATTATTGAGTGAAAAACTTAAGGTAATTAAAATCGCCGAAAAGCAAGATTAATTACCTGAGTAAAAAAAACACTTGATGAAAGGACTTCCCTAATGATAAAGTCCTAGGCAACTAAATAAAAATTGACCCATGCTAACATATTACAAAATTATCCCACGCAGGGGAGCGGACATTCCATGTACATAGAAAGAAGTGCTGGGGAAAAATTGCCCTGTTGAGCCAAAAGTCTTCAAACTTGTCGTATCACCAGGTACATATCTTCATGATACATGACGTTGTCACCTAGTTGAAATAGGTGGTCAGCAGATCCTATGCATGGCATTTGGACATGAAATAAAGATGTTAAATCTGCCTATCAGACTTAGTAAATCAGGATCAACTATCTGATAATTGTTTCTGTGTGTGTGTTAAGTTCAGATCTGTCCTAAAAAATTGGCTCATTCAAGAAGTTTTAAAGAGTGGAAATTCAACAGTTCCCAGAGTAACCTTTGTCACAAACCTCGCTGCAAAACATAGATTAGATTTCTGAAATTTGAGAAGGAAAGAAAAGAAAAAACTGAGCATAAGTTAAATCTGTTCTAAGTATAATGAGCCCAATTTATCCTTGAGATTAAGCTGAGGCAGATCTGCAAACAAAGAAATCAATTAGACACTCAGATCTGAAATCTAATATTTCTCAAATCCATGAGACAAAATTAGAAGAAAAATACTAGAAGGGAAAGAAAGAAAGAAAATCAAGTTGAGAAGGATGTGCCACAGGCAAGGCAGTGATTTGCTTAAACAATTTGGCCAACTAAAGATGGATGATGAGGTACAAGTGGCCCTGGAAATAGCCTGATAAATCAGAAAATTCAACCTGCAAACCTTATATCAAATTGTTAGAAAATTGTAAAGGAGGAATTGAAAGAAATTTGTGGTTGAAAATGAAAATACCAGTGCCTACTGTTATCGCACAGTTTGTAGCTAGGTCAAATGGCTATAAGATAGAAGGCCAAACTGGCGTAACAGGAACCTATCCCACCCAATGTCACCACGATGGGGAGGTTCTTTCTCTTTAGGGAGGTTAGGCCCAGGGGAGACGTCCCCGGTAACCTGGAGTTTTGAAGAGGCAAGAATTAAAATGACAAAGGTAAAGTTCCCCTTTCACAGGTTACCACCAAAACAGACAGTTCCAGCTAAACAACCAATAATGAAGTGAAGTCCCAAAGAAGAACACCTGCCCGGAACAAAGCAACGGCAAAACAATATATGCAAGCTATAATTCAATGGGTTAGTACTTCATAAGACTATTTGATATCAATATATAAGCAATTATAACAATAAATATTGATGAAGTCAATGTTTATTAATGCAACAATGAAATAATATCACTTCACCAATAAGTATCAAGATGATGTAGCAATCAATGTATACAATCAATCCTTATTCAATAAATGCATCAAACCACCATCCAATTGCCTAATAAAGGAAAATTGCTGCGTCAAGATGAAATAACCAAGGGTGACGTCAGCCTTCTTAGGGTTAGTAGTTAGTTAGGGTTTCAATTTAACGAAGGTTTTGAGAGTTTGTTTGATCACTTTCACTTCAACGCTGGAGGTCTAAGATCAGTGCCTAAGGGTTAATGGAGTCAATTTAGAAGAGGACGCAAGGGTTGAAGGAGACTAAAGACTAGAGGGAAGGGTTCTGAAGTGCTGCTATGGCAGGGCCTCAGAATCAAAACCCTAGGGGAGAGAGGCTCACTCCGGTGTTGCTAAAGCAAGGCCTCGTGCTCTCTCCTCCTTCCTTAGGTTAACTTGGCAAAAATGGTTAGCATGAAAGATAAATCAAGACTAGAGAGTGTAGTGAGGTAGAGTGTTGCTAAAGCAAGGCTCTATCACCAAACCCTAGAAGCAGGATGACCCTAGGTGTAGATAACCTAGGCCTGGGGCGTCTCGTCCTTCTTGACTTCAGAAAGTATGGCTAGCTCAGGGAGAAGAAGCAATAAGAGTGTAGCTATGGCTAAGCTCTTCCTTCCTTCTTCAATGGCTGAAAATTTCTCTTTTAGGGGACATGAAACAAGGACCTACTTGTGTGCTTGTCACCTAGGGTTTTTTATCAACAAATTATAAACATATGCAAGAATATAAGACTACAACCATTCAATCAAGAAGTTTTGCAGAAAAAACACTTACATATCACCATGAAATAGCATGGAAACCCTAGTTGTAAACCTTCCTTCAAGAGAAATGCCAAAAATGCCAAGAAATGCCTTCCCTCAACAAGTGCGCCTCACTAAATCAACAAAACTACCCAAGTAGGGCGCAAAAATCAGACCTCACTAAATGAGTGAGTGTTTTGTTATGATAAAATGAGGCTAAAACTCCTCAATATATACTGTATCAATGACCTTAATTAATTTTTAGGTCATAAAAAGGCCGATAAGGCCATAATACTGTTTTTACATTAAATTGTCAAATTAAAACCCTAATTGAGTTGCAAAGAAGGTAAAATCCCCTTCAAGGGAGGCGCTAGCCCCTTCTAGGGAAAATGAGACATCCAGGAGCAAAACATTAGCCCCCCAGGGGCCTCTCCAACATGCCACACGTGCCACTGCTGCCCAGTCTGCCTCCAAAAATGTCCATGAAGCTGGATGACGTCATGGTGAAGATGTGGATGTCCTAATCCTTCAAAGGCTAGCGTTCCACTGAAAAGTGGTCATTCCCCCTAGGCCGGGCTCTGCCAAAGTGCCTCTGATGGAACGTCCTCTTCTTCTCTAGTGCAAGACCCTGATCAACCACTGTCATGTCTCTGCCCCCTGATAGGGTCTCAACATCCATCTGGTGGGCTCTTCAGCCCCATGGAGGTCCGAACTGTTCATTTCCCCATGTGTACCAGTCTGAATGGTACCTATCTATCATGCATGGTCCTGCACATCAAAAGCTATGCCCTCCATGGGCTCATTAGTCACCGGGATCATAGCAATGTTAATCACTTTTCATCATCAATATTATCAAACATATGCATAAGACCCTAATATATCAGTCAATAGCTCGAAGACATTACAAAATCCTACAATACAAGACTGGAGAAAAAGACAAGACGTCTTATTGAGCTAGTATCCACAGGAAAAGAAAAGTTTCCAGGAGGACTTTATCCAAGCCATGTAAGTGAGGTGATGTGGCTGGGGGATGTCCAGACATGTGGGTGAAGTGAGAGCCAAGGATGCATAATGTTATCTGTGGGTGCCTTTGTAGAAGGTGAGCTGTACCTGTCATGGATGCATTTTTCCAAGCCCGTTCTTGCCTTTATTCTTTTCTTGCTTTATTTTTCTGTTTGTTTTTTCTTCTTCTTTTTCTTTTTATTCAAGGGCTAACCAGAGGACACTGCCTTGGCATGGTGACCGAAGTTGACAATGTTACCCACAAGTACTTTCATAGAGATGAGAAGGCTGGCTCGTGATGACACCCCCTTTCCCTTGGCCATGCAACCAAAGGTCACTGCCCTGGCATGGTAACCAGATGGTGGCAATGTCATTCTGCTAGGTACCCATGAACCTAATAGGCTGGCTCGTGATGAGACCCCCTATCCTCTGATTAGATCTTGTTTCTTATTTTTCGGGTCCCTCTTGTTTCTTGCTAAGAGGCTTTTTTATTGCCTTCTCGGGGATCCCTGGGCGAAGCATCTCGAGGTTTCATTTTTAGGCTTTTATCTTTTACTAGCTGCTTTTACCTTCTGGGCTTTTAGCCCCTTCTTCCCACGAGATAAGGTGCAACCCTACAAACAGGTCAATCCAATGCCCGGACAAGGGGAATGGGATAAATGAGCGGGAGATAAGATGAAATAGTGGCGCTATGATGGGAGCGGATGATGGCTTCTTAGAAATCCCCCCAGTGGCAAACCAAGACCTATGGGCACAGGCTTGCTAGGGCACCCTATCAATCTCCCCAAGCATGGTCAAGTGGGCTAATGTAAGATCCAAGTAGTTAGAGATAAAAGGAATCAGATGCATATATTTAAAGGTTTTAATGATCAAAAGTGACACATACCATGATACTTGGACCAATTACCTCATGGAGTAAGAACCTCCTCCAATACAAGACCAAGCCAAAGGTGATGGATGTTGCTGCTGTTGACAAGGCAAATCTGATGAAAGAAGAAAAGGATGGGCCCTCCAGGGCCATGCTCAGGTCAATCCTGCTCTCGGTACTCCATGTCTAGGACCAGTGGGCCTTGAGACATTATCTCCTAGTTATCCCTAGAAATCGGGGATAACACCTACACTATCCTAGGGTTATGGGGTTCTAATGCCTGCAACCAAAGAGGGGGTTTCTTCTTAATGCTAAAGGACTAAGTGCAGAAAAAAGGGTGTGGACTCACAAAATGATCCACAGCTAAAAAATCTGAGAGAAAATTTTACTTCTAAGAAAGAAATTATGCTATAACTTACTAGAATGTTTCTAACATGAAATTTCAGACTTAAAAGAAATGAATTTCATAAGGGAAATATACCTCTCCTAAGTGGCTATCAACCACTTAGGCTCCCATCTTTGAAAGTTCTCCAAATCTGCAATAGATCCTCCTATATGCTCCAAGAAACTCAAGGTATCCACACATAAATGGCTGCGGACACTGCACCCTCATACACAAACACAAGTAGGACAAGAGCTCTATTCCATTGATATCCAACCGACATACAAAGAAGGGAGGGCCTCCTTATATAGATGAGGCACCCCACCAAAACCATGGGTAAAAACAAAACCATGGGCAATAACCATGAGCTTCTCTCAAACCATGAGCTAATACAATGTGCTGCCTCAAAACCATGGGTAAAGCCACCTCTCATAAGTGGAATATGGGCCTAACAAGAGTTGTGCCCCACTAGAAATCAACATGAATGGAAAATGGGTCCTGTTGCTGCCTTATACACACCTGAGAGACGTGGAAGAAATATTCAATCCACTCGGTATGTCCTCGGGGGAAAGTGAGAGTTAAGGTGCTGTCACCTAATCCTCAACTCCTCCGTCTAGGCCAACTCCTAGTGAAGCCAAGGGGGGTAGTCCCTAATAAAAATAATCTAAGGCTTAAAACTAAATCTAAGAAATTAGTATTCTAGGAGTTTATTGCATTAACCAATATATGAAATAAAATTATTCTAAAGCATACATCAACCAATCACCATAAGATACATAAGAGATACTTGCATAAAAGGATACTTGAGATAACAATAGATGCAAGTAAATTAAATGATGATTCAAAGTAAATGACTGAAAGTAAAGTGCTTGAAGCAAATGGCTTTCTAAATGTAGAAGTGAGACCAGTGCCTTAAAAGTATCATGGGCAATGTAGATCGAGTATTTTATTAGATAAATTGATGGTAGGTTAATGAAATAAATTTATTGCAAGGAAAATAAATGTTTGAACTAATCTAGATTTGGCTTCTAGAGAGGTTTTCCCTTTAGCTCGAAGATTTGCTGAGAACTTGCCAAAACCCAATGGTTCCACCAACAAGCCCACTAGAGGTGTTGGATGTCCAACACTGAGGGGAACAAGCCCGAGGTATTTGATGAAACTTCGCACACTCCCCTAGGCAATTCTTAAAGCCAAGCATTAATTCCCTTTTGAGATTGTCTTATTAATCTATCACCACTGACCAGCCCAACGTGTATGAAACTTACTCCCAGAAGATCGAGACAAGCTCGCAACTGGAAGGGTCAGGAACCGCACTGGGAGATGAGGGGAGTTGTTTGTTTTAAACAAGAATGAAATAACTGAAAGTAAATGTTTTCTAATTACTAGTCTTCACTGACCAGCCTCTTTGGAGGAGCTGAGGAGACGGTTTATTGCCTACTTTGAAATTGCATGAAATAAAATCTAAACTAGCAATTAGTGTTCTACTTTGCAAAAAGGGAAAACTAATCTAGCAATTAAGTATTACTTTCAATTTTGAAATCTAATCTATGTGTTTGTTGTTGCAATTTAAAAGCAAAGAAAGAGTAAAGATTGAGAAACTTGCTCCAAGACCACAACACCAACCCCCTAGGGGGTAACACAAAGTGAGGCCTTCCCTTGGCTCACTTATTTTATTAACTTGGTTACAAATGCTCTTGAAGAGACTTATGATCTCTTTCAAATAGAGATGTGGACCCTTATATAGATGGATCGGGTTTATTACAATGAAAATTTACAACTAGGAAGAAACTAGGTGCTCTTGGAAGTCCCAAATGCTCCAATTTAGCCAAAATTGGCCAAAATCTCTCCCCGTTTATTCAACAACCTGCACAAAACAACAAACAAAAAGAGAGCAAAGATGGCCAAAAAAACACTTTAAGAGTGTCTTTGGTTATTAGTAGATAAAACCCAAAACTTTCTAAGTAAATTTCTATGTTAAACTAGCAAAAATGAAGTCTAAACTAGTTAAGAAAGAGCATTTTCTTAATGATATTATTCGCTGTCCTAAAACAGAAAGTAATGACAATAAGGATGCTCAAATTTGGAAATTAAACTCTTAAGAATGAAACTACCTTTAGCTTTAAAATTTCAATAAAGAGAGTCTAAAGATAGCAACTAGCAAGTTGAATCTAAGTAGATATTTCTTTACAAAAAGAGATTTAAACTACTTGCTTTTAAAGTATACAAAGTAATAAAGGGAATTCAACTTTTAAACTAACAATCCTTTACTTTGTATGTAGTTAGAATAAGTAACCAAAACAGAAATTTTAGAAGGTGAGAAAGAGATGAAAGAAGTGCTTGGATTTTCCTGGAATCTTGGGCAATGGAGTCTTGTTGATGGATCAAAGAGGGACTATGTCCTTTTTTGGATCTTGAAGAGGAAGAGAGGTGCAAGCAAGCCCGATCTCCTCTTCAAGTATGAGAACCTGCAACACTTATAGATTTCTTGCCAAGAAAATTTAGTAGAACGGTGCTATCTACATAAAAAGCTTCATAAAGACATAGACATAAACAAGATGGATGTGTATTATGAAAATTTCAGATGTACATAAGCAATAAGACTATTAATCAAGCAAGCTTTCTAATCTTATCCTACTTGGAGATAGCTCCACTAGAAGGCCACTTACTAAGAATTGTAACAAGAAAAACAAAATTGCAAATTTTACGTCACAAATCAACACATGACATAGATGCTCCAAACATGAAATTGATACAAGAATGTAGCCTCCAAAGACTTTTATTCCAATTAACAATGAGAGTACAATAGATTACAGAGCTAGTTTTCAATGAGGAGAGAGCTCCAATATATAGCCAAGGATGAAGAGATCAAGAGGAGGAGGGCGCACCACTTGGAGAGGAAATGGATGCCAAGTGTGGAACGAGGGGCTGCCACTTCTCCCAATCCTCTTTTGTGTTGACACATGGGGCAGCAAGTAGGTGAGAGGGGTGCCACCTCTCAAGAGGTAGGCAGCCTCCTCTTGGAGTGCACCACCTCTCCCAAAGGGGGGCACACCCTCTGTTGGAGATCCCACCAAACCATCCTTTGACTCGAGTCTTTAACACTTAGGAATCTTCCATTAGTTGACACATAGCCTTTTAGGCTTTATTTGACCTCCAACATGTCAAAACATGTTTCCGACATGTTTCCCAAAAAAGAGTGCTTGCTGATTTTTCTTGATTGTTTACATCTTTTTGGGTTTTTTTTAGTAAAATTGACTTTTTAGTGATTAAAATCACTAATTTTACTCACCAAAGTGGGTACTTATGTAATATGGATGCTCTAGGTCCAAAAATGAGCACCCCCAAGGCACATGAAGTCCCCTAGTACCACTTTTTTATTACAACTTTATTTTTTAATTAAAAATTCCTGTTTTACGGAAAAATTTTAATTAACTGAAAAAATTAAAAAATCCTAAGGGGGACTTAGCATATTTCCATAAATCTTTAGGAGGATGTTTAGCATGGTAATATACATTAGACACTAGGCTTAGATCCATGCTAAGGCCTAACCATGAGTATATACTCCAACTTTGGAGAAATTGAGTGAAAAAACTCGGAAATTATAAATTGCCTTTAGACAACAAAATATAATTAACAAGTAAAAAAAACACTCTAGAGTAACAACTCATGCCTAAGTCGAAGGTGGCTAAGAGATTTTACAAGTTCATCATGCAACATCTCTTAATACAATTCCCTGGAGGGTATGGAAAATGTGAAAAATGTTGGTCTTATTGACCGATTGAACTTTTGAACTTTGAATTTTGAACATGGAAATGTTCAATCTTTGGCGGCTTGCTGGAAGTCCATCCTGGTGCAACTTGGTGGATAACAGGTCCCACAAAGGGGGTCTAGAGAGAAAATTCGCTCCACAAGCTTGCATGAGTGGAAAATGGGCCTCACAAAGGGGGTGCACCCAACCAAGAGCTAGATAAGTGGAATGTGGGTCCCTCAAAGGTGTGTGCCCCACTCAAATAGTTAGCTGCCATACGTAAGCGTGGAAAGGGGCCAACAAAGAGGGGTGGACCCTCACCAAATGTGCCAAGTAACCATCCATGTGTGTAGTGGGTCCAAGAGGGGTGCCCCATCACCAAGAGTGCTCAAAAAATGGCAAGTAAGCATGCTCCATGTGCTGAAAAAGTGTGTTGATGATGTGGACATCTCTGTCATAGTTCTAAATTCAAGGTTCCAACTCATAATGATGAGTCAAGCCCATGACATAAGTCAATTAGTGGTTTCCATAAGTGATATCGTCTAGCAACCAAGTAAGATTGGGTTAATTTTACAACTTGCCTAAGCTTAACCATGGTGCGACAACTTTTAGGCCTTATCACAAGTGTCAACCCCTAAGATCAAGGTGCATTTTCTAAGTTACCAAGTTAGAAGTAGGTGCTATTGGTGGTTGATTGTAGAAATGGGAAAAGGGGACTTCATCTATTGACCATATAGTTATGATGTTGATGCAAAGGTCTTCTTTGGCTAGCTTTCAAGAACAATATGTCTTCATTTACTCCACATGTGAGCCTTCGAGAGGGAGCGTTTAGCCTTTGATTTAACATTTATCCCATTCTTAAATTTTCTTTATTTTCTTGGTCCCTTTCTTTAGATATGCTATTTTTAGGCATGGGACTAGGGGTAGATGGCTTTTTATACTTGTCTCTCTTTCCTCTAGCCTTTTTTCGGCTTTCTTTGACTTGGGATTGTATACATGGGGTCTTCTTTTGATTTGCCTGGACCTTGCTGAGTGATACACAACAAGTCAATCGTGAACAAGAAGTTACAATGAATGGAATGGAATGAAAATGGGAAGGATGAAAAAAAAGGTGTTAAGTATGGTTTGAGATTTGTGACACGCTACATTAACCTGATTCCTTGGTGGTACAACCTAACCTAAGGGATGACACACTTATGTAGAGAATCTATGTCCCACCATGGTACGATGAGGCAAGGAATAAAATTTGTGACCGTTACAAAGTGTTTTTAGATACCACTTATTGTTCACCATAGTTAAGACTAATTTAAAGCTATCATACCATGTCGAAGTAGGAAACCATACGAAACCACAGTGAAATAATTGAAATGATGCAACCCAACCAAATTACCAAGTCATGGAAGTGTAGAGAACAGTCTGTTTGTGAATCAATCTAAGGCATGAATGCAATGAGGTGTTGTACTACTGAATGATCAAAGTTGAAGTTGGTTGGCAATCCCACAATGAGCCCAAGACAGTATGTAGCATAGGTTAGAGGATATCATGGAATTCAAGATCTGGTTGACCAAGCAGGAACACTTCACATCAGATGTGAACTTGAATGTGCCACTGGAAGAGTATTAGTTGCCCAAATGGGATCAAGGTTTCCTCATGTCAGATGAGGGGGAAATAGGTTATATTCACCCTTACTTGCTATATACATAAGAACTTTGCATATTTGTGTATAATGGTTTGGATTCATATGGATGCACATGAACATATATGTTTTTTTTCAAAATTTGAGTACTTTATGTATTTTTTGGTTGACCAATTTTTTGGTCCATTTTTTCCGCTTTTTTCTTTTGGTTCCGATCTGGTTCATATTTTTGGGGTTAACCGATTTGATGACTGGTCCGATTCTGATAACATTGGAATTTTCAATGTATTATGCTTGCACACATGCCTCTTTGATGGTCTTTGGCTTGAAGAGCATCACTTGCCTCATTATATGACTGTGTAGGTCCTAGGACACCTAGGTAGTTGATGACTACATTTGGGTTCTTGGGAGAAATTCCCAATTGAGTAGCTTTCTTTTGGAATTTTGTATTACACTCATGTACGCTTTGCCCTTGTCTCTATCGACAATAGCGCCACCAATTCCTCCAGTCCTCTTCATATCCAATAGAATAAAACTGGGACTTTATGAGGTCTTCAATGTTGATTTTTCTATATGAGATGATATCTGATCGATATTTCATTACAATGATGAGTGTTCCATATATAGAGAACACATGGTGACCATCCATTAAAGGATGCGTCCCTTGGATAATAAATAACTATTTATTATTATTATTACTTATTATATATATATTATTTAATAATTATATTATTAATTTTTAATCTAGAAGAATGTCTTCCCGATGTTGTCCAAACATCAACAGTCCCTCTCAACAAGGGAGACATTTTGCATCATGCCAAGTTTGTCTCTGAAGTATACAAACTTCGCCCTAGACTCATGACACCTATTTATCAGTCCTTGGAGATGTCTCTCTCCCACCTGAATCAAGGGGAAAATCTCCCTGCGGCTCTCCCTCTGAGCTAACTGACTATCTCTGAGAGCATGCTCACTCAGGGTCCGCATGTGATAGCATCTAGCATCTTAAGTATTTTATCATTCCTTGTCAAATCCCCATGACTAGGAAAAAGACTTCACCAGGGTCGTTCACCACAGGTACACCCCTGTGAGTGAATGTCAACCTGATGCTAATTGACATGTGGAAAGCACCTCGAGTCCATATTATTCCTTGTCATGATCAAGGAAGGACTATGCCTAGGCCCATTTACCACAAGTGCACCTTTATGATAAATGTATCCTATCTCCCTTGGTTTGCAACCCAATCTAGGAGAAGGCCCACTCGATGCTGAAACATCAACACTCCCTCTTATCTAGGGAGGTATCTTTCCATGATGTCTTCATCTAGTAGTCCATTGACTACTCTGTAATCAACTAGTAGCACACAACTATTGTCTGGTGACACACATTCATTGCCAGTGGTACACAACCACTGTAGTAGCACACAGCTATTGTCCAGAGTCACACAGTCTTTGCCAATGGTACACAACCACCATAGTAGCAACAAGTTTGTCACACATGGCACTCCCATGTGGACTTCTAGAGGCTACTCCCTCTAGGAACACTAGGGTCAACTCCCCATAGTGTGTGAGGTCAAGGTCAACTCCCTTGACATGTCCTCATGTGCTCTCCACAAGGGACACTGGCTATAAGCCCAAACCCACTTATCCCTTCTCGGATAAGTGTCCTCACAAATCAACTCAACTCAGTCACAGAGGAGTATGATCTAGAGAATGTCTGTAACACATGGCACTCCCATGTGGACTTCTAGAGGCTACTCCCTCTAGAAACACTAGGGTTAACTCCCCATAGTGTGTGACGTCAAGGTCATCCCCTAGAGATGTTCTCATGTGCTCTCCACAAGAGACGTTGGGTTATAAGCTCAAACCCACTTATCCCTTCTCGGATAAGTGTCCTCACAGATAAACTCAACTCAGTCACAGAGGAGTACGATTTGGAGAATGTCTTAGGAAGTTGCAAATATCAACACTCCCTCTCAGCGAGGGAGGCATTCTCTGCCACGCCAAGTTTGTCACAGAAGTACTCGAACTTCATCCTGGTTTGGTAAGAACATCAACAACTTACTCATCTGTAGGAAGGTACTGCACCAGTACTGCCTTCCTCTGCACCATGTCTTGGATGTAATGGTACTTGATCTCAATGTGTTTTGATTTGTCATGAAATATTGGATTCTCTGAGAGCTTCACATAGCTCTAGTTATCATAATGAATAGCGGTGGAATCCAAAACATGTCCAAATAAATCTACAAGGAGCTTGCGAAGCCACACTGCTTCACGGACTTCCACACTCAATGCAATGTACTCTGATAACATGTTGATTTTAATATATTAGATGATATCTGATCGATATTTCATTACAATGATGAGTGTTCCATATATAGAGAACATATGGTGACCATCCATGAAAGGATGCATCCCTTGGATAATAAATAACTATTTATTATTATTATTTTTTTTTTTTGACCAAAACGATTAGAGGATTTGTATTCAATGTGGCCGAGCCACGAATGCGTTTACAAATTGGCAGGGCTTCACTGAGTCTCTGCCTGACAGGAGCTTAACACTCTCCTGGATACACATGTATTTTTCGAATTCCGAAGAGGCTAACACTAACCTAATAGCTATTTCAGCGAGCCAGATCGGCTTCGCGTCATTACATCTTTCCGCTGATAGACGTTTTTTTTCTTTTTTGTTACGATCTGCCATTCATTGCTTTGACCCTGGTTATGAATTTCCGGCTGAGCTTGTGCTTCTTCTGCCTCAGCAATATCGGCCCAGCTTGAGGCTTGTTGGGTTGGGCTTGAAGACCTGGGTAGAGTTGCTTCCGCTGGGTCTTCCCCCTTAATAGGTTCTTTGGGGACGGAGACGGATTCCCCTTCAGCTTCTGGCGGCGGGATCTTTGCTTCAGATTGCTTCTCCGGTTGCACTCCTGTCCACCAAGTGGGCTTTTGGCTTCGGGATGATCTTCTTTTTCCGGATGACTTCTCACAATTCCGGGCTATGTGCCCTGTTTCAAAACATACCCTACATCTGAAACAGAGGTTCTCGAAATCGATCTTCTGGGTCCAAGAGTAGTTCTTTCCGAGGAGGATGATTTCTGCTGGGAAACCCTTGTTGAAGTCCATCTCTACACAGATTCGGGCAAAGGTGGAGTTGATTGGGGCAGCTTCAGGGCACTAGCAGAGAAATTTCCCTATGCCATTTCTGATAGATTCAAGAGATTTGTCCCCCCGGAAGTGCAGGGGAAGTGACGGGAGACGCACCCAGACCGGAGCAGAAGAAATAGAGGCTGTGGCTGGATCAAATTCAGGGGTCCACGGCTGCACGAACAACCCTGCTCTGCCCCAGAACCACGGCCCGGAGCTGGAAACCAAGTCTCTTTCATCAGAAGATTCAAAGATAGCTGCGAAAAAACCCTTCGCAAAGGGGCAGACTGAAACCTCACCCACAAGAAGCGGGGACCATTCGGAGTCGATCTAGGAGCGAAGATCAACTAGACTCGGCCAGAAGCCGTTGAACCTGCAAACTAGGGCATGCTTGCTGAGCTGAGAGGAAAACACCAGTGCTTCCTTCGGCATCTGGATAGAAACTGCAGGGGCTTCAACGATCGAAGTATTCAGAGCAGAGGAACCCCCTCGAAGGGAAGCCATATCCTTGAAAGAAGCCCGTCCCGCACGTCCCATAGAGGGACCCTGATCTGGGAGGGGGAGGGCGGAGCAACCCCCGTCGGGCTTGGCAAAAGCGTCTGAAGAGGCGCGAGCAGGAGCAGGGGGGGCGCCGACCGCCATGGAGGACGGGAGATACGGGCTATTATCCGTGAATGGGGAGAGTTGGTAGTCCTTAAGGTAACACACTATTTCCTTAGGCAAGAGAAAGACAATTTCTTTTGCTTGCTCTTAACTATTTATTATTATTATTACTTATTATATATATATATATATATATATTATTTAATAATAAATAATTATATTATTAATTATTAATCTAGAAGAATGTATTCCTGATGTTGTCCAAACATCAACATTCATAAAACCTCTCACTTAGTTATAGCATAAGTATCTCAGTGTAGCTTTCCCACCAAGTTTTGGCATGACCCTCTAACTTCATTTTGACAAACACTCTCTTCTGCTCTTCTTCTATGTTCAGCATACTAAAATAGACTTCTAACTACTACAACCAATGATTTAATTTAATAGCATCAACCTCACCACCTAGGGCTTGATATCCACTTTGGCTTCTACTAGAGATCTGTAGTAGATGAAAGATAAAACCCATAAACTTCAGACGAATAAAATGGACCACACAAAAATAAACACCAAGATTGTAGAGAAAACACTTGAGGTAGAGTAACACCATCAATTATTCTTTATGAAAGGAATCACTCCACAAGCCATACTTGTTACAATACAATCTCCAACATATCCAATGCAATGATATGCATGTGTATAGATAGTCTCTAATGAGTATTCCTAGGGGCCTATGCCAACTACCCCTCGTCATTATATTTATTACCCACCAACTACCTAGTGGGTCTTATTCAATAAGTATGGCCAATTACATTAATTAATGAGTTCACACACCAACAACTTAGTGGTCAGTATTCCATGATTATGGCCACAATACATCTATCCTCCTTAGGTACCTCCCTAGGTACCTAGCATTACATTAATTATCCTCCCTAGGTACATTATAGCTCCATTTTTCTAGCATTGGTTCTTCATTTTCTTCCTTTTCTTCATGTTTCTCATGAGAGTTGAATTACTACTGGAAGGGCGTGAACTTGCTTTTAAGAGCTTTCATCAATATCATCATACTCTTGGAAATGTCGGGGACTTGTAATTCCAAGTTCGGAAATCTTTCATCGGAGTCATCCCCTGGTATAATTCCATGCTCATCCGCCATGGCTAAGGCCAAGACTTGGAGTTGCTTCTTCCCCTTCCTTGTTTCGATCTCTGGATCTATGGGATATAGTTCTCCAGCAGACTTGGACTTTCTAAATCTGGTAAGCATATACTGCAACCTATACCTGAAGAAAATCTCTCTGATACCATATGATATGTAAACTACCTTGGATATTCCAAAGGATAGTTTGTCAAAGAAGATCTTAAACTATTCCTGCCAATACAGTCAGTCTCTACTGCATAATGATTTTACTTTTATGCTTTAACAGAAAGATAAACACACCACCCATAAACTACAAGTAACACACTACAGAAATAATCGACACCAGATTATTTTACCCTGGAGAAACCTGTATGGGAAAAATTCAGCAAAATGAAGCACTGTGCCCTTCTTCTTTAATATAAAATAGCTACAATCAAAATACAAAGAAATCCAAACTCACTATGGGGCTATTGATCACTATGGTCTGCTATAGTCTCCCACAGGGCACCTTTCTTTCTCTGCTCTGTGATCTTTCTCTCCTCTTACACTGCTCAAGCTATGGAACAGAATGACTGCTAGAGAACTGCGTTCCTTTTCCTCCTTTCAGTATTGAATATAATGGAAGGAGTTAGGGTTAGGTTTAGGGTCTGTGATTCTCTTATCGAACCTTCTAGAAAAAAAACAACATGTTACTTGATGGTGTGGCTTCAATGAGGCGATGAGGTGGATAGAAACCAATAACCTTACCAGGTGCATAACTTACACATATGAACTTCGATTGGGTTGCTCCTTTTTCTTTTAGAAAGCTCTTTCCAAGCCCACGAAGGTTCAAAGCCGCCATGCTGCTTTGTCAAAGTTTTCACCCCAAAAAACACTGTTTTAAGTCCCAAAATGGGCAATTTTTTGTTTTTGACACCCTTAGAGGGAATTCAAGACCTACTCGTTAATGGCCCCAGAATGCTCATAACTCAGCTCTTCCTTCTCCATTGAAGAGTACAAAGGAGAAAAACATGGTTAACGATCCATTTTTTATCATTTGGTTGGAAATGGATTTCAAATTTCCTTTTGAAGCTAAAACACTATCTTCTCCTTAAGCCTAAGACCTTATCTTCTCCTTAAGCCTTGTACAAGTACGTCCTATGCATTGCACTGCTACATATTCCTAATGTTAGTGTTTCATTGTTATGTGTCTTTATGTGATCTATGCTTTTGATTGAAATGATTGAACTGCTGTATTCAAAGATTATTGATATTGCATGGAATGAACTTCTTAACATAACTGAAGATATAAACTCGCATGCTTAATCCACCAAGAAAAAAAGGAAAACTTGCTGTTGAATAAATTTTTTTTGTCAATTATTGTTAATTTCATTGCAGTCGGACATAAAAAATACTATTACAATTGACACTTAGGGCCAAACTCCATGCTAGGGGAGACAACCAACAAGAAGTGCATGGAGGGATTTGTTATCTTTCTGCTCAAGTATTTTAATGTTTCTAGTATGTTCTATACGACAAGCTCACTGATTGTACTTTTTCAATTGGATTTGTTGGTAGATGTTACTTGACACCCATGCGGTGAAGACAATTCTTTTAGAAGTCCCTTCAATAGGAGGACAGGTATATGTATCTGATATCTCTGTCTTTTCCCTTTTGGCATTGAACTACTTGAAGAAGAATGAAATCAGATTCCTAACAGTTGTTCATGGCAGAGTGCTGCTTCTGCTGGCTATAACAAATTTGTTGGCCGGGAGATGGGTAAAGCTGAAGCTCTTTTGAAGGTGAGTGCATATCAGTCACAATAATCATCAAACCCAAGTTCTTAAGACAATCTATTTAACATTTAGAATATTTAATCAGTTCATAGCAGTGCATAATTTACTTTTTAGAAGTACCTGGTGAACAATGTGCATGTACAATCAATATTTAGTGATTGGGTTAGAATAACGGTTGAAATAGGAGGATCATTTTGTGCACCTTAAGTTTCAGAACATAATTCTTTTTCACAATAGTATGGATGGATAAAGAGATTTAGTAGATACAAATTGGTCAAAACTGTAGTGTTTCAAACACTTAAGGAATAATCATGTTTTGAAACAAAATGGATGATTTGAAAGTCTGGCCCTGATCACAAAAATGTTTTGTTACCTAAAATACTTTTATATTGACCAATTCAACTTTGAAGGTGGATCTTGAGCTTGTGTCTCGGTAAAGTGGTTGATGAAGGTACCGATAATAAGGAAGTGCTGAATACAATCCAGAAACAAGAAGGTTACGAAGAACCTGATTATAGAGGAATAATGAAGGTCAAGTACATGTGAAATTGGGGATGATAATTATTTTGGGACAAATGGATATAGATGCAAAGAAGTTTATACCAGAAAAACAGCTAGTTGAATAGAAGATTATAGGCATCCTTGTTTATGGCAAGATATGTATAGACCAACAATATAAAAGAAGTTGCTTTTCCAGTGGTGGGCAAGTTGCCCTTCACTTCCAAAATATTTGATTTCCCAAAGGAAGGTTTAGGAAATTACAGTCATGTGATTGCAGCTTGTCAATATTATTTTCCATTTGGATTGCCAAGCCAGAGTTGCAGACAAATCAGTGCTCTAGAAACTTCTTTCAGTGTTGTTAGAAGAATTCCATGAATACAACCTTTGCAATCAATCAAAGATCAATACTTTCTGTACCTGGAGAAAAACTTTGTGGGTTCTTCCCTTAGAGGTCTAAACATTTCTCTCTGAACCAGGATGTTCAAATCTTTTGAGCCAACACGGATTGATGCAGGAGCATAGGCTCTATTCTTAGTGGTAGAGTAAAAGTAGGCACACTTTTGGAAGCTGTTATTAGAGATCAGATTTTTGGCATCCGGATTTTAATAGACAGAAAGTTGTGTTTTGAAGTTAGCTATATCTAGTTTATGGGCTGGATCGTTTTTTTTTGAAGAGGTAGAGAAATTTTGAGAAAAAACATTTAGTGAAGAACAGGCTAGTTGATTGAGCAAGCGTCTAATAAAGAAAAGATTAGTGAAGATCTTTCTCTCTCACTGTCTGAGCAGATTTATCCATTATTGTAGGTGTAGTAGCTGTACTTGAAGTGCCTATTGTTCTGATTTTTTCCCCATTTACTCCCCTTGCATTAAAATTATTTATGGTAGGCCTTCTAGACTTATGCTGGTGGGAGTGGGAGCATGTGTGTGAATTTTCAAATGCTTCCGGGAGTATTTTTTATATAATATATATTTTAATATAATTTGATGCATACATATTCAAAAAAAGCATGCAGAATGTCGAATTAGTTGCAGAAAATATGAAAACATAGATTTAATTACTAGATTAATGATGATCATTAAAGAAGTTATCATTTAGTACACACATAACATTAATAATCTAGCAGTTATAGCATTGCCATCAAATGCTCAACCGTAACATCAACCTTTAAGTTTCAACAGATAAAATTTGTCATCAACAAACTGTAACAGATAACATGAACCATGAAATGGAATAGAGCATGATATTCATGACCAAAGAGTTGTAATATACAGTCAACAGTTCAAAGTTCAAACTTAAACTATCATATATTGTTTACAAAATAGCTATGTTGCAGGAAACATGCCCCCCAACCAGGCTCGTTTCTGTTCCATACCGAAATGTGGAAAGTTGAAACACACTTCAAACCATACGAAATGTGTTTCAAGCTCGTTTCAGTATCTGTACAGTGCGTTTCAGTCCATACAGCGTGCTTTAAAAAACACCTTTTGTCTTGGGACCCACAATTTTTTTTTATTGCTTAAAAAATAATTTTTATTAGTTAGGTTTTAATAATAATTTAATGAGACAAAAAACTGAACCAAAAACAGCCCAATTTTTTTTTCAGGGGCTATGCTCCCGAACCCCCAAGCAGGAAGGACCCAACGGGTCCCCCTTTCTCCCAACACAACATACAACGCATGGGGCTAATCATGCAAAAAATATAACACATACCCAATAGTTATTTAGTGTTTTCTATGAGAATATTTCCAGCTCATCTACATAGGGAGGTGAAGGAAGAATTTAGTGGTTTTGCTGCTGGTTTGGATGAATATTCAAACATATCAACTTTGGATGAGAGGAGCACCATGAGTCTAGTTAGATGGTGGATTCGTCATGGAGCAAATGGTGTACATCTGCAAAGCCTTGCCATTCATATTCTTTTACAAGTGGCAAGCTCTTCAACATAACAAAATTGGAGCACCTATGGTTTTAGGTCATTTAGTGAAGCGCAACTGGTTTGGTTCGCTTGGCTGAGAATCTTGTTTATGTGCATTCCAACCTTTGCCTTGCATTTCATAGGAGTCCAAAATAAGTAGTGGACTTTCTAAAGAATGGGATGTGGATCCAGAATGCCGTGACTTGGACATCTCTCTTGTTGCACTGAATCTTGAGGAACCTAGAAGTGGAAATACTTCTACCAATCCACTGTTGAATGTGCATCATGTTCTATTTTCCATGATGAATATGATGAGGATGATGACTATTAGGCTTTACTAGCTTAGCTCATGTTTTATTTCTATGTTCAATGTTCATAGTTCATACATGTAGCATCGTAGCCTCAAGGCTCATATATAAAGGCTAATTTTGGATATATAGCCTCATTTATAAATAATAAAGGTTATTTTTGGATATTACTGCTTGCATTATGTATCACTTGTCCAATATCTTTTATCTTTCTCATTTAAATGTTCTTACTCATTTATTCATGAATCTGTATTCTGAATCATAATGTTAAAACTTAAATGCTTTCTTTCAAAGTTTCAATATAATTTTCTAAAATAGCACATTATATCTATCTATCTATATATATATATATATTGTGTTTCCTTGTTTCCTAATTTTTGAGGGATCGCGTTTCTGTTTCCTCGTATCATGCAACTTAGCAAAATAGGTCATAATAAAGAGAAAGAACTTTAAGATCCAAAAACTAAATTCTAAGCAGAAGAAGGAAAATAATTCTACTATGTACTAGGGGGTCAATTCCATGTACCATGAAGATATGCACCATCAGGTGCTACCAAGTTAGAGACTTACTGGTTCCACAAGGCAGTTTTGGCCTTCAACTCTTCTTTTTGTAATGGAATTTTCGTTTCCCTGCATGGGATTATAATGTAATGAGTCACATGGATCATAGGTAGGGAAGTTTCCTTACGACTTCATCATTAGGGGAGTCCCTTTCACTGAGTGTTCTTTTCCTCAGGTTATTAATTTGGCTTAACCAGCCTTATTAATTTCCCTTGAGTTTTTCACTCCCACAAATAATTCCTCCAAAATGGTGAAAGGTGTTCTAATAGTCTATCCCTCTGGTAGCTAGTGTCTAGGAATGTTGTAAATGACCATGCAAGACATCTCCTAAAGTTTCGTGGAATTCTGTCGAGCCTAGATAGTTTTTTTTTTTAATTTTTTAAAATTACCTAGTTAATGGTAATTTTAATTAATTTTTTATAAAAAATGTAAAAACTAGGTCTTTGGGATTTTGATAAGGGGTATTTGTGCTCAAAAGAAATGAAATGAGACCCTCTACACCTTTGGACCAAGTTTCAGCTCAATTGGACAAGTTTTGCTAGGTGTTTGTCCATGAGGAGTCCAAGTCAGTCAAAAATCAACAAATAATTGGCTAAATTAAAAAAGCCAAAAATTGTAAAATGAGCAAAAAGGTTTGAAAGAGAGTGGGAAAGGTTTCTTAACCTTTTTCCTAAGTTGGAAAAGTAATTTTCCACTTAAAAGACCCCCCCTTGCCTAGCCAACAACTTAAAGTGGTGTTCCCTAGTTAATTGACATGTGGGAATTAAAAAATTTAAGTGAAAAAAACCATCTAAACCCTAAATTCGCCCTCCTTGGTGTCTAACTTAATGTTTGACCATAGGAAAAGGTGTTTTCCCCCTTTACACCTCACCCCCTCACTCACTTACCAAAACCCTAAAAGTGACTTTTCCTTGACTTTGTCTATTTCTCTTGGATGTGTGACACTTGTAACTCATCCAAGATGGGTCTCTCTTACCTCCCAAGTATAAATGAAACCCCTCCCCTTCTCATTTCTCACCAATTATTTTGCTACTGTTACTCTACCCAAATTTCTCCTCTCTCTCCCATTGTTCTTCTCTCTCTCATTTTTGCTCTAGTTTTTGGAGAGAAGCTTGTTGCAAGTATTTGCAACAACCTTCTACTATCAATAAAGGAAATCTTTGGAGGCAATTGGTGTTAAGAGTATTCTTGGTGCCATCTTTTACATAAGGTGATCTTGTTCATTTGCTTTCATTCTTCTTATGCATGTTTTGAGATATATGGTAGGAATATTTAACAAAGTATTTTGCTAGTGTAGGTTTATGATAGTATTGTCATAGATTTAGTGAGTTTCTAGTTGTTATTTCAAAGTATTTTGAGTTAATCTCTAGATCTACTCACTTCCTATTGTTTCTTGTAGCTTAGCTTGGAAGTTTGGCAAGATTGTCTAGGATTTTAAGAGAAGATTTCAGATCTGGAAATCTTTTCTTTTGACCCATTTTCACCCTTTAAAATTTCTGCATTTTATTTATGTACATTTCCATCATATTTTTGAGTATTCTAACACATAGAATATGTCATATACATTATTATATCTTGCTGTAATTTTCTGCAGAAAATTTCTGTGTAAAAAACAAAAATTTTCTTAATATATTTGTCACTTTTGCAACATTTCCAGCAAGTTTTTGCTTGTTGGTTTTTTGCAGGTTAGTAATCAAGGAGGTGTTCAAGAGGCCATTTGGGGTCAAATAAAGCTAAAGTACAACCTCCCAAAGTTGGGTAACCAAATACCCTACGTTCTTTTCTACTTTAATCATTGTAAACAAGGCCAAGGGAGTTCCAAAGGGCTTGCACTTCTCTTTTGTAATAATTTTCTGCAATTTTCTTTTATTGTTTGCCTACATCTTGGTGAGTGCTTGGCTAAGCCAATCCCCAAAATCATAAGGCTAGGAAGTAGTGTTTATTTTCAGCAAGTTATTTTTTATTTGTTTGCCCCACTTGTCATTAAGACAAGGTTGAGTGGCTAGTCTTTACTTTCAAGTTTTTCTTTTCACATTCTTTGCACCCATTTGTGCACAAAACTGGAAGGCTTTGTTCTCCATCTTGGGCACTTGTTGAGGTTGTTTAGTTTAGTTTCATTTCAAGCATTTTACTCTATCTTGTTTGCCTACACCTTGGAGTGTGCTTGGCTATGCCAACCCCCAAAATCGTAAGCCTAGATTAGTTCATGGTTTTTGCTTCTTTTCACATGCTTAATGGTCTAAAATAAATCTAAAATCTAACGAGTAATAATCTTGTGCTAGTTTAGGCCCGTGGAGGCATAATTGTTTAATTCTTTCATCTATTTTACTTTCATTGCAAGTCATTTACTATCCAAGTACTTTGCTATTTCAAGTTATTTACATTCAAGTACTTTCATTTCTTGCAATTTACTTTTCCAGGTATTCTAATTTCTTGCAAGTCTCTTTCAAGTACTTCATGCTCTTTCAAGTTTATCTCTTAAAGTACTTTACTTTTATGTCTTGAAATCTTATGAGCATTGTATAATCTTGTGGTTTATTTCAAGCATTTAAGTTTCTTGCAATTCCTTTAAGTACTTTACATTTCAAGTCTATCTTTCAAGTACTTTTATTTTGCAAGCACACTCTCTACACAAGCACTACTTTTGCAAACAACTTAACTAATCTAATCTAACTTAATCTAACTTAACTCAATTTACCTTAGTCTCTTAGGGCCTAAAACCAACCTAGTTTAATAGGTCACCACTTACTATCCAAACTTTTCCATCAAAAATGGAAATTAAGGAAGAAGCGGGGGGTGCTAGATTAGGGATGATCTCACGGTGCTTGGCGTCCTCCCTGTGGAGTACTTCTTTTCCTGGATTGACCTGTGGAGCTAGGGTGTGGCCTTGTTTGCTTCACTTATTGAGCACCCAACAATTCTTTTGGTACAAGCGGGGAGAGTTCTTGGGTTGTCACTTAGTCTAGGATTCACTTCTAACTTAACAATTTAATTAATCTTAAAATCAATCCACTTAACCTTGGGCAATCTACTTTGGGATATCTTGTGTGGTTTATGCTTAAGTTCACATTGCAAACACTTAACTTTACATCTTTCATGCAAAGTTTACTTTAAGCATTTGTGGATTGGACTAAGTGATTTAGAAGTTGCGCTTTAGCCCTTGGAGGCCTCTTTTCAAGCTTTAATATTGAGTTTAAGTTGTATCTTTGATGTGATTGATCTCCATCCTTGAAGTTGCGCATCCTTTGGAGGCTTCTTCATTGTTTGGAGCTTGTGGTTGTGTATACCATTAAAGACTTCCCCTTGAGTTGCGCATCGCTTGGAGGAACTCTTGTTTGGGATAGTTGGCTTATGTGTTGTGGTTGTATCTTCTTGAGTAATATCTCTTTTACCTGCACATTCAAGTCATTTACAATTTAGTTGCTTTGCTTGTATAATTTGTATATCTTATATCTTCATTGTTGTATCATTTAATTTCATTGTAACTTTGTGGATAGTTATTTCTTTCATTTATTTGTATCTAGTCTTATCTTGTATTTAGTATTCTTTTGTAATCTTTGTAAATCGAAACTCCCTTTAACTTAGTTGACCCCTTGCCCAATCTTAGACACAAGTCTTAGTAGACTTAGGGAAAGGACTTGTTTGGCATCTGTAATCTTGCACTTTGCATTGTTGCTTTTGCATATAGGCTAGATACCGCAATCCTTTAATCAACTAAAATCAACTCCTAGAAATTCACTTTTAATTTCACATAGTAACTAGGGTCTACCCCCCTTGGCTTACCTAGGAGTAAGCCTAGACGGAAGAGGTTCAAGTCGAGGTGACAGTGGGATTTGAACCTAGGCATTGTGCCTCCAAGGACACATTAGGTGGGTTGGACTTAGCCCACGTTTGCAAGTGTGTATAAGGACGGAAACACCCCTTACCACAAGAAAATTCTAATTTATTTTCCCGTGATCTAGGACCAATAGGACTAAGAGTAGGTGGAAGTGGTTATGGATTACGACCATGAATTACATGGAACCTAGACAACACTAGAGGTTGTGAAGCTAAAGTTGTTACATTTGGAAACCTGTGGGTGCCAACAATGGTGGTGGATGGGGTTCACATCTCTACTGCATGATCACCGTCATGAATCCCATCAGCCAAAAGTTCAACCTCCTAGCATTCTAAAGCTATGGCTTCATCCTCCAAATTAGTCTCCTCTGGATTGTTGTCCCAAGTCATATATGTTCTATCATTCTTGCTGCCTCCAATAATGGGACAACAACCTCAAGTTGCAGTGCACATAAACCAAGATTTCTGCTTGGTCTACATTCGGGTTGTTTTCTTCGTGTTGTGGATGAAGTTGTAGGTTCTCCAACACCTATCGACAAAATAAGTGTTCACAACCTATGGAAGCACCCATGTGTAGTAGAGGCACCATAGATGTTCCACTATTTGATAGGATTCAACCTATCTTGATCTTTAGTTTCATGCAAATTGTCAAAAACTCCATGATTGATGAGCGGAGTGGGAGCATCAGGAGCGTCATTTTCCAAAAATCCTCGCGAGAGGAGTGTCTCAAGAGCACACACACACACACATATATATATATATAAATTAAAAGAACATGCAGAAAGACAAATTAGCTACAGAATATATGAAAACATGCATATTTGTGTTTGTAGATAAATAATACATTATTATGAAGTTATAAATGCCATCCATAGTATATTAATAATTATATTGAAACTTTGAAAGAAAGCATTACAAATAAACAAGAAAGAACATTTAAATGACAAACATAATTGACAAACAATATTCCACCATTGTTTATATTGGGATCCACATCATTAGTATCATCCTTCATCATTTGCCTCTTGTCTAGCCTTTGCTTCTACCTCGATCCTCTAGGGACATCAATCGACACCACCCAATTTTGATGAAACTACCTAATCCTAGCCTTAAAATATGGTAGAAAAGCTTAACATGCCTAATCAATGATTTTGGATTGACTGAAGGGTTCATTTTTGCTAAGGCCATGACAAAGGAGTTTAACAATCGACACAACCAACATTGGGGTACATAAAGGGCTTGGTGCTCTTGATTAAATGCCAATCACATACCCTCATACGTGATAGAATCCAATGAAAATGTTGCAATCCCATCAATCCTGAAATCTTGAAAACTGTTAAGTTTGCTGAATTTTGAATGGGATATGAAATTTTACTTTCTCCATACGAAGTCCGATGAGGTTGGAACCACTCTCAAACATCCTAAAACAATTAATGGTAATGTTAAAAAATTAAGTAAAAGGATAAAAATGATCGCCCAGGGAGCATCCAAGGAGCGTTCAAGGAGCGCCCAAGGAGTGTCTTTCATTTTTATCCTTTTACTTTAAAAATTTAACATTACCATTAGGGAGCGTCTAAGGAGTGCCCAGGGAACATTCAGGGAGCTTGCTCCTAGGCTCCGGGAGTGTTTGGTGGGAGCGCCACTCCCTAAAGGGTAGGGATCGTCCCAAAATTGCTCGAAGTGCACTCCCAAGGGCGCTCCTTGGACGCTCCGACTCAGAGCATAGTTTCGAGCCTGGGAGGGGGGGGAACGCTCCCTGCAACACTGCCCACCGTTGCTTGTCACTTCATATTAATGAAGGGGGTGGGGCATTCAAAGCCCCCTGCCCTTGCATAAAGCTTTTGCATGTGGTTCTAGGTTGCCACTTCCCTCCTCCCTTGGACGTTGCACCTTCCAGTTGTTCCTAGGTTCAAGTGCATTGTGGTGACAACCATAGTTGCAAGAAAACTCGAGGTTGGAGGTGGAAGGTTAATCCACCATTCTCCTGGTCATCTGATACAGTGGCTCTCACGCATTGTCATTGGTCTCTCACCCCTCGTGACAACGACTACTTTGACACCCAAAGCAGATCCTTGCTATGTGTTATCACAATATCTAGCACCTTTGTGCAAATCCTTTCACAAGGGCTAAGACAAGTGTAACATGGAAGCATTGTCATTGTAACCTTAGCAATTAATTCCCTCGTTTTAGTGAAGGATGAAACCCCACACAAGGGAGGCTGCCCTACTAACCTCAAGGAATCCTATGGCAAGATGGGATCAAGTCTATGGCCTTCTATGTTAGTTACTCAAACACACCACCACTAGATCAAGGTTTTCAAGGTAAGTTTAAGGTGGTTTAATGAGCCAATTTCCATATTGGTATTTGTGATATATCCAAGACAATGAATGATATTTAGCAAGTTGAAATAGGTCAAGAAGGTACCCCAAACACTACAAATCAAAGGAAAAGCTATGGATTTTGCGAAACTTGTGTAAAAGATGACGATCTTCAACAATATATCAAGTTATGATTACAGCTACGTGAGACATTCTCCAAGATACAGACTGATTAAGTCGACCTGAGAGAGAGCCCCTGAGATGGGCGTGTGGTTCCTATCTGAGACAGAGCTGGAACGTAGAGATGGCCTCCTCCTTATAGAGAGTTGAGAAGAACTCCAGATGATTCTCCTGTGTAACGCAGTGAGAAAGGAGATCTGCAGAGTTGGACATGCCTGTGGCTAAGCACAAGGTGAACGTGTGAAATCCCAAAGTGTTGGAGCCTAGGTGCATCGCCATGAGACAAAGATGAAGATGATGTATTAGCCTCCTCTGAGTAGAGAGTTGATGAGAAACTCTAGATGACTCTCCTGTGTAATGCAGTGGGAAAGAAGATATGTTGAGTGGACGTGCCTGTGAACAAGCACAGGTGAACGTGATCCTAGAGGCTGGGCACTAGTGAAGAAGTGGTTCTTCTGTGTAATGCAGTGAACCAGAGATATGTACATCCCTATGGATGTGCCCCTAGTGGCTGAGCACTAGTGGGTGTATGAGATCCCTTGTTATATTGTTCATGAGTCAGACCTACATGTAACCCTAATTGTAATGTAAAGGGTACAAGTCGGCCCCACCTTAATGTAATTGTTAATTAATGTAAAAGAGAATTAATCTAGTTATTATTAATTATATTGTGAGTTAGAGAGGTCGGCCCTATTGTGTGAATAGACACTTCTGTTGATAGGACAAGTCTAATATAAGTAAAGGTAGATTCCCCATTGAGGAATCATATCTTTTGTGTGAGTTTGGAAATTTCAGCAAGTACACCTTCTTGGGAAAAGTGCGCACTAGTCTTCTAGGGTTTGCAAGCACCCTCTTGTGTGCTAGGTTTTCTTGGTGGTGAAGGCCTTTCTCTTGAAGAATATAGCAAAGGATTTGGTTGGGTTTTCTTCCCTTGTTGAGAAGGGTTTCCCAGGATACTTCTTGTGTTCTTGTGCATGGTGTTTCTTCTTGTGATCTTGGTTGCTGCAACATTATTGGTTATGGTTAAGTCAAATGCTAAAAATAGAATGAACTTCATGCTTAACCTTGCTTATTGAAAAATCAACATGGTTTCAGAGCATAGGTCTTGAGGAATCCCTGCACAAGCATCTAAAAGGATAAACTGTCCTCCTTCTGCAGTTCTGTACGACCTCTAGGGTTTTTGCAGAAATCCGTACGACCCTCACTTAATCATCTCTTTCAGCACTTTACAAGTGGACGTTGAAGCTAAAACTTGGACCAAGTTGTACATCCTTCCTCGGCGCATCTCCAGAGATATTCAAAGTAAAAATCCGAAGATTTTGAGTTTTTGGCCCTAGGGTTTCTAGGGTGCCGAAATTTCCTGCAGAATCTTGATCTACGATTTTTGCAACCTCTTGAAGAATCGTTTTCAACTCAACAAGCATTCCTGTGACACTTTCAAAGTTGATTGTTGGCAGTCATAAGCCCAACAAAATCTAAGGTTACTAGTCCAACCTAATCATTAGGTTTTCCAAATCCAGTTCGCGAGAGTTTGAGAAGAAATCCAAACAAATGAAGAACATAACTTTAGTAGAAGATAGGCTTGATGGAGCAAACAACTTCATCTCCTAGAAATCAAGGCTTCAGGTCACACTTGAAGAAGATGACCTTTTGGATGGGCACTATGCAAGAAATTGTCCAACCAGGAAGAAGGGAAGACAATATGCTTCTACCACTGTCATTGATCCAGATCCACCTCAAAAGAGTGAAGATAAGAGAGAGGAGAAGTACTTCCTCTAAAAACAATCTCAGAACTAAAATTACAAACCCAGGTAAATCATTTGATCTCTAATTTTATAGTTGATTACATTCTTAATAAATGAAGGGTATTATCCCCAGTATGGGAGCCCTCAAGACTTGGACCATTATCCCTGGTATGGGAGTCCAAACCTTATTTGATTATTATGATGGTCAAGAAGACATAAAAGATCTAACAAGCAATAAAAGAAGATTCCCTTTCTTCAGACTTCAGAGAAAGTTACTTGACTCAGAGGGAGTCAAAAACAAAATAAAAGAAGAAAGAGATAATACCTTCAGCAGTTCAGAGGAAGACAAACAAGTCCCTCAAAAGACATCTTGAGAAAGCAAAAGAGTTTTTCAAAAGCTAACCTTCAGTGATGAGCCACTTCATTGATTATGAATTTCCTTGTCTTGAAGAAGCAAACAAGAGAACAGATATGGCAAGATGCCAGAACAGAAAAATACCAGTTTATCTTAAAGAATGATGTATAAGATATTGTTCAGAGACCAGAAGGGAAGTTTGTGGTGACTTCCAAGTGGATCTATAAGATCAAGCATGCAGCTAATGGAAGTGTCAAGAAATACAAAGCAAGATCTATAGCCAGAGGATTCTCACAAACAGAGGGAGTTGTCTATGATGAGACACTTGATCTAGTAAGCTCGATACACTTCCATCTATACTACCATCCATGAGTTGGAAATTATATCAGATGGATGGATTCTTGATGAGTTTGGGTTTCAGCAAGAGTGTTGTTGATCCAAACCAATATTATTACAGTGTTGGTGATGAGAGCCTGATTTTGATGACTTATTCAGAAAGCCTTGTTGTTGAATACAAGTAAGCCTTGATTTCTGATTTCGAGATGAAGGATTTGAGTATGATGCAAGCATGACAGAGAACCAATAAGATTTTCCCGAGTCAAGAAAAACATACAATGGGAATATTAAAGAAGTTAAGTATGACAGAATGCAAAACTACCGTGATGGATTTGAAGAAAATGAATGATGACGATTCAGACGAGATTGATCCACAACTGATTGGATCATTGATGTATCTGGTTAACACCAAACCTGATTCATGCTATGCAGTGAATATGCTTAGTCAATCCATGAGCCAGCCAAGATAGATTCACTGGATAACAGTAAAGCATGGATTGAGATATACACAAGGTACAGTTAGATATGGCCTGATATATGCCTCCAAGTGTGAGATTGAATTTGCAGGGATATGCCTATATAGATTGAGCAGAGAGTACAGTGGACTAGAAGAACACATCCGGTTGTTGTTTTACCGTGAAGTTTGCCATGGCTTCCTGATGCAGCAGGAAACAAAAATCTGTGGCCTTGAGTACCACAGAAGCAGAGTATATAGCATCGAGTGTGCAAAGCAATGTGGCTTCACAAGCTTCTGACAGATTTACTTGATCATGAGATGCATTCTATGATGATAACTAGAGCTGTGTGTAAAGCTCTTTGAGAACCCAATGTTTTATGATAGATCGAAACACATTGAGATAAAATATCTTTATATCAGAGACATGATGCAGAGGAAAATAGTACACATGCAATACCTTCCTACACATGAGTAGATTGCAGACATCTTCACCAAATTAGCTTGGTGAAGGATACCTCCCTAGTTGAGAGGGAGTGTTGATAACTACAGCCAAGACAAAGTTCAAAGTACATCCGTGTGAGACTTGGCATGATGAAGAATGCCTCCCTAGCTGAGAGGGAGTGTTGATGATTACAACTACGTGAGACATTCTCCAAGATACAGACTGATTAAGTCGACTTGAGGGAGATCCCCTTAGATGGGTGTGTGGTTCCTATCTGAGACAGAGCTGGAACGTAGAGATGGCCTCCTCCTTACAGAGAGTTGATAAGAACTCTAAATGATTCTCCTGTGTAACGCAGTGAGAAAGAAGATCTGCAGAGTTGGATGTGCATGTGGTTGAGCACAAGATGAACGTGTGAAATCCCAAAGTGTTGGGTGCATCGTCATGAGACAGAGATGAAGATGATGTATTAGCCTCCTCTGAGCAGAGAGTTGATGAGAAACTCCAGATGACTCTCCTATGTAATGCAGTGGGAAAGAAGATCTGTTGAGTGGACATGCCTGTGGACGAGCACAGGTGAATGTGATCCTAGTGGCTAAGCACTAGTGAAGAAGTGGTTCTTCTGTGTAATGCAGGGAGCTAGAGATATGGACATCCCTATGGATGTGCCCCTAGTGGTTGAGCACTAGTGGGTGTATGAGATCCCTTTCTATATTGTTCAAGAGTCAGACCTTCCTGTAACCCTAATTGTAATGTAAAGGGTACAGGTCGGCCCCACCTTAATGTAATTGTTAATTAATGTAGAAGATAATTAATCTGGTTATTATTAATTATATTGTGAGTCAGATGTAGATTTTTAATGACAAAATCAGAAATATTTCATTCACACATTTCGTCAAACACTTAGCAACCTAGAGATAACTGTCTTCATAAATTTCAGAAATGCATAAAACCCACATTCAGAAATTTCCATAAGCAGAAATACACATTTCTAAGCAAAATATACAGCGGAAATACACAGTGGACAGCAACCCATAACTCTCAGAAATTTAGGCAAATGCCAGGGAAAACCCCAATGTGGGGAAACCCAACAAGAGAGAGAGAGAGATTTATTATTTAGCTTCAGGATAGTACATATCAGCAACAAAACAACATTTTCAGCCAAGGAAAATACCTCACAGCACCAAATCTGTCCCACAGAAATCTGCCTTGTTTTCCATGCCCATAGTCCATTGTATGGACTATTTCGTATGGCCCAAAAACAACCACCAAAAATCTGAAAATTGCCTCGAAAATTGTGCCCAAAATCGCCTCGATTTCTGTGCCAAATATGTACAGTTGTACACAATCATACGGACTGTATGGATCTGTACAGTACGGCCTCCCACAGCAGAAAAATATTTCAGCCAAAATTTACAGAATTTTTTTCTCGGGAATCGTGTCCACTTTCCTCGAAAAATGTGCCCTCTTTGCTGCTCACTTTCCTCTCTCAAGCATACTCAGAAAGTCTCTCTAACTCTCCTCCCGATGTCCTCTCTCGACATTCGACATGTCTTGCACACTACCCGTAACCCAATGCATTCTTTTATAATCTGAAAATGACATTTTCCCCCAAAAGTGTCTTTTCACCTTCCCCAACCCTAGATTCAAAGGCCAAGATTAGATCTTGCCTTTTCCAAGATCAAGGATCATGATTCATTCCCTCCAAAATGTCTCATTTAAAATTAAAGTGAATTTCACTTTATTACATAAGTGCTTTATGAAAATAAAGTCACTTTAAAAATAGAAGGTACATTTTATTAAAAAGTCACTTTAATAAAAGAACCACTTAAACAACTTTATAAAAACTATTACAAAGTTAAGTGCCTGGTAGTGTAAACGTTAAGGTAACATCCGCATACAAGACAAAACATGTGGAGTACCTCCCGAGCTAAAAAGCTAACACTCCCTCTTAGCGAGGGATGTACTCGCCGCCATCTCCATCATCTAGTCCCATCACACTATGTTTTGTAGGAGCTCCCTCTGAACCTTGAGCCATCCGCAACACCTGCACAGAACTCGAACTAGAAGATCTTTTCCTGGCAACCTCCTGAAACCCTAAGCTCACTTCATCTTGAGCATCGGTTCGATCAATCTAGCTGAGCTTTCTGCCAGTGCTCAGAAGATACTCGCTCTCTTCTCTCGGAATGCAAGATTGATACCTTGGTGCCACCGTAGTCTCAGGAGCCTCCTCACGCTCCTCATCCGACGCTGAATCATACATCATAGGCTGTCCTCTCAACATATACAACCTATTCACCCGGTTACCGATCAGCTGCAGCTCTACCGGGTCCACTCCCTCTCTATAGATAAAGACATGTTCCCTCTTGAACAATACGCAATATCCTACATCCTGCAAGGCTCAGACTGAGAGCAAGTTAACACTCAACCATGGAACAAAGAGAACTCCATCAATCTTCAAGAGTCCCCCAAACTCGAGTTGGAATCTGACATTCCCAACTCCACATACAACTCTCGCCATACCACCTGTCGGCCAGGACCAATCTCTGTGAACTCTGGGAATACTCACCAGATCCACATCATGTGGTTAGAGGCTCCGCTATCCACAATTCATCTGACATCACCTCCGAATCCTCCGCTGTCGACACTGGAAACTAGGGTAACCAAAGAAAATTCCCTATCGAACTTTGAAGCAAAGTCCTCTATGGCTGTTGTAGCAGCTGTCTCAGGCCCCTCTGACTCCTTCTTCTTCTTCTTCTTCTTCCTCTTAGGACAATGAGAGTTAAGGTGCCCCAACTGGTTACAACAATAGTATCTGACTTTACTCAAGTCCCTTTCGGAACTTCCTTTCTTCTTGCTCTTTGCCACAAGAGCAACATTCTCATCAGCTCTATCTGTCTTCTGATCACTGCTCTGAGATCTTTCTCGGATCTCCTCCTGAGTGAAATCATCCCACAGTCTGCTCCAATCTGGTAGATGCTCACGACCCACCACACACTTCACGAAGACTTCCCAATCTTTGGTGAAGCCATTTAAGGCTATCCTCACCAACTCAGAATCCGAAATGACCTCTCCAACAGCTGCCAACTCATCTTTAACTTGAACCACCCGGGTAAGATAAGAAGAGACACTCTCCTCCTTACCCATCTTGGTATCATGCAACTTAGCCCTCAAGGCTATCTTCCGGTTCTCGTTCTTCGCCTCGAACAAGTTCTTAAGTGCATCCCACATCTCCTTGGCAGTCTTTTTCTCAGCCAAGTGTGGGATAAGGTGATCCTTCACACCATCCAGAATAATCCTTTAAACTTTGGCTTCCTTGGTCTCATGCAAGTCCAAAGCAATAGGATTTGCTGCGGGAGCTGCTACAACAGAGCTGACATAGCTATAGATCTTGTTCTCCTTGAGAATGGTTGACAAACGAACCTTCCACTGCAAGTAATTGGAAATGCCATCCAACCGATCCTCATATCTAATGCTTGCAGCCATATTCCTTGTCACAACTCAAGGAAAACAATCACACCCTTTTGCCCAAATATCACACTGCCCATTGTCACTCAGAGCCCAAGCTCTGATACCATGTAGATTTTTAATGACAAAATCAGAAATATTTCATTCACACATTTCGTCAAACACTTAGCAACCTAGAGATAACTGTCTTCATAAATTTCAGAAATGCATAAAACCCACATTCAGAAATTTCCATAAGCAGAAATACACATTGCTAAGCAAAATATGCATCGAAAATACACAGTGGACAACAACCCATAACTCACAGAAATTTAGGCAAATGCCAGGGAAAACCCCAATGTGGGGAAACCCAACGAGAGAGAGAGAGATTTATTATTCAGCTTCAGGAAAGTACATATCAGCAACAAAACAACATTTCCAGCCGAGGAAAATACCTCACAGCACCAAATTTGTCCCACAGAAATCTACCTCGTTTTTCGTGCCAAAACCGTACCGCTATCTCGCCTCTTCCGTACCTCATTTTCCATGCCCATAGTCCATTGTACGGACTATTCCATACGGCCCAAAAACAACGACCAAAAATTTGAAAATCGCCACGAAAACCATGCCCAAAGTCGCCTCGATTTCCGTGCCAAATCCGTATGGCTGTACAGACTGTGCATAATTGTATGGAATGTACGGATCCGTACTGTACAGCCTCCCACAACAGAAAAATATTTCGGCCAAAATTTATAGAAAAATTTTCTCGGGAATCGTGCCCAATTTCCTCTAAAAATGTGCCCTCTTTGCTGCTCACTTTCCTCTCTCAAGCATACTCAGAAAGTCTCTCTAACTCGCCTCCCGATGTCCTCTCTCAACATTCGACATGTCTTGCACACTACCCAATGCATTCTTTTATAATCTGAAAATGACATTTTCCCCCCAAAAGTGTCTTTTCACCTTCCCCGACCCTAGATCCAAAGGCCAAGATTAGATCTTGCCTTTTCCAAGATCAAGGGTCATGATTCATTCCCTCCAAAATGTCTCATTTAAAATTAAAGTGAATTTCACTTTATTACATAAGTGCTTTATGAAAATAAAATCACTCTAAAAATAGAAGGTACACTTTATTAAAAAGTCACTATAATAAAAGAACCACTTAAACAACTTTATAAAAACTATTACGAAGTTAAGTGCCTGGTAGTGTAAACATTAAGGTAACATCCGCATACAAGACAAAACATGCGGAGTACCTCCCGAGCTAAAAAGCTAACATCAGAGAAGTCGGCCCTATTGTGCCAATAGACACTTTTGTTGACAGGACAAGCCTAATATAAGTAAAGGTAGATTCCCCATTGAGGAGTCATATCTTTTGTGTGAGTTTGGAAATTTCAGCAAGTACACCTTCTTGGGAAAAGTGTGCACCTCTCTTGGGCACTAGTCGTCTAGGGTTTGCAAACACCCTCTTGTGTGCTAGGTTTTCTTGGTGGTGAAGGTCTTTCTCTTGAAGAATATAGCAAAGGATTTGGCTGGGTTTTCTTCCCTTGTTGAGAAGGGTTTCCCAGGATACTTCTTGTGTTCTTTTGCATGGTGTTTCTTCTTGTGATCTTGGTTGTTGCAACATTATTGGTTATGGTTAAGTCAAATGCTAAAAATGGAATGAACTTCATGCTTAACCTTGCTTATTGAAAAATCAACAATAACAGCAGCAATAAATCAGCCCTCTAAACAAGTTAAACATGCAATAAACTAGGGCTGAAAAGTACAAGTTAAACTAGGGTTTTGCTAACAATTAATTCAATAATTGCTGAAATATGAATAGCACATAATATCCCTAAAAGATACAAGGTGTCAAGTCCTATAGGGCTGAAAATTAAATCAGCAATGCAATAAATGATGATAAGATGCACTTTGAAGATGATTTTCCAGTTAAACCCTAGACATCTAGCACAAAGATGGATAAATATTGAAGTGGAATTGCCACAAACCCTAATCTAACCCTAGAAAGGAAAAGGTAAATTTAGGTTCAAAGGCTTTCTACAAGCGGTTAAGACTAGTGTCGTTTATTCCTCTTGGGAATATGGAGTCAAACAATGAACTTTCTTGGAGACAAAGGTGAAAGAAGATTCTAGGATAAAACCCTATAGTAGTCCACTACAAACCCTAGGTATCTATCCTATAGAAAGGTAATTAGGGTAGTCCACTACAAACCCTAAGAAGCCATCCTATGTCTTCTAGCAACCTTTAGAAGATGATAACAAAGGTGGATCTTGGATAAAACCTAAGGTAGTCCACTACAAACTGTTAGAATTAGGGCAGTAAAGCAGAACAACAGTGTCTTTTTAAATTTCAGTGAGAACAACACCTAGATCTTATATTTAGAAAACAAATCTACACTGCTTGAACAGAGAAAACAAACATGTGTGCTCAAATCTAAGATAGTTTAGTTATTTAGTTAAAGAGTAGATCTAGAATAAACATTAGTTCTGATCTATAATGCTGGTATAAATTTTATATAGATCTACAGATCTAAACTCAAAATGAAACACAATCTGATCATGAGCAGTAAACCAAACTTTAGAAACAACGAGTAAGAACCAAACTCAATATACACCCCAGATCTGATAACATTCAATGCTGATACATAAATCTAGATAGATCAAAACAAAAACTCAAAGCAAAATCCAGATCTGATAATGATAAACTGAATAGATAACTTACCTTGCCATGAAGTCTTACCTCTGAAGAAGTCACAGCCACACACTAGAGATGCAATACCATTTGTAATTATGCTCAGAGAAAGTCTAGCTCATAGATCCACCATATAGGTTGGATCTCTTGCCAAGAGAAGAATAGATTTTCTTGCCACCAAGAAGATAGGGCCACAAGGATTTCACACATGCATTTCTAAAGTCAAACCCTCAACAGAAAGTTTCAATCACCCAAACCCTCACACAGAAATTCTGTTGATAAAAACCCTCACACAAAATTAGCTTAAGAGAGGTCGTGGCTCAAAACAGGACAGGTCTGGATAGCTGCAAAGGAGGACCGCAGGTCTGGATAGTTGCAAGAAGGGCCGCACCACAAATAGTCCACAAGGGGAGCTGCACCACACAATAGTCCTCAAAAGGGGAGTCGTACCCAACACAACAGTCCTCAAAGGGGAGCCGCAACAACAAACACTCCAACAGCAAGAAGGCCGCAACAATAGTAGCCTCAAGGGAGCCTTACCACAACACAACAGACCTCAAAGGGAGCTGCAACAACAAACACTCCAACAACAAGGGGGCCGCAACAACAATACACTCCAACAGCAAGAGGGCCACAACAACAATACACTCCAACAGCAGATGACAAGAGGGGCCATAGCAAGGAGAGAGGATCTGCTCACCTTAGGAACTCAAGAGCATAAAATAAAAGTGTGTAATGTGAAGGGTAGAGGGTGGGTTATTTATAGTTTAGGCTAGGGCATAAATAAAAGAAATTAAATTAAAAATACTTATTAAAAATAACATGTTTAAATTAAGTTAATTTAAACATGTTATAATTAACATTTTAATTTAAACTTTACTTTAACCTTTAAGACAAAAACAACAAAACCCCAAACCAACACAAGCAAGGGTAAAGGAGGGTTTAGGTGGGGTAACTTGGTGGCAATACTTGTCCATTCATATTCAAGGTGACCTTATTAACTTTATCATCATTGCATATGGAATACATCCCTTATGTGGTCATGCCCACCTTCAAGGAGGGTCATATACCAACAAAGTACCTGATCGAGGATCAAGTTGCCCCAGAACATTTCTGGGGTCTTATCCACCAAGGTGCAAGACCAAGGATCAACCCATGCCCCAGGCATGGGTACCCTGGACCATGTCCAAGGGACCTAGACATATCTAGGGGCTTTAACTGCTTGGTCCCAGACAAGGAACTCCAGTCATATACTGGGGGCCCTCTCAGGGGTCTTTACTGCTTGGTCCCAGACCAAGAACCCCAGGAGTGTACTGGGGGCCCTAGTTCACAACTAGGGTCTTTTGCCATGGCATTGACTTTTTGGTCCCAGACCAAGTACCCTAGGAGTGCACTGGGGGCCCTAGATCTCGGCTAGGGTCTTTGCCATCCTCTCGGAGAATGGCTCTTGCAGCTGCTATAAATTTAACACTACCTCTCAGCAAGAGAGGCATTCTCAGCTACACCAAGCTTGTCACGAAAGTATACAAACTTTGTCAGGGACAGTGGCTTGGTAAAAATATTTGTTGTCTCTTCTGCTGTCGGAACATACTGAATGCTGAGAACGTTCTTCTGAACCATGTCTCGGACATAGTGATATCTCATCTCAATGTGTTTCGATCTGTCGTGAAACACTGGGTTCTTAGTGAGCTTTATACAGCTCTGATTGTCACAGTGAATGACAATGGGTTCAAGCTCTGAACTGAACAAGTCTGAGAGTAGCTTCTGGAGCCACACTGCTTCTCTGCCAGCAGCACTAGCAGCAATGTATTCTGCTTTTGTAGTGCTTTGGGCTACGGAGCCCTGTTTCCTGCTGGACCAGGAAATCATTGCTGAACCCAAACTGAAGCAATATCCGGAAGTACTCTTCCGATCCACTGTACTGCCCATCCAATCTGAATCTGTAAAACCATGGAGCATTACACCTCCACTGGAGGTGTATCTGAGACCATAAGCTATAGTTCCCCGAACATATCTCAGAATGTGTTTTACAGCAACCATATGTATATACTTTGGTTCACACATGAACTGGCTAAGAGCATTTACTGCATAACAGATGTCTGGTCTCGTATGTATGAGATACATCAAAGATCCAATGATCTGCCGATATACAGTGGGGTCTTCTGGATCTGAACCTGTAACTTGCTCTTGTAGTTTCTTGAGGTTAGAGATCATTGGAGTTGTCATGGACTTGCAGTCCATCATGCCAAATCTGCGAAGTATATCAATTGCATATTTACCCTGTGAGAGAAAGATCTCTCCTGGTTTCTGCCAAACCTCCAAGCCCAGAAAATAGTGCATGAGCCCCAAGTCTTTCATTTCAAATTCTTCAGAAAGCTCCCTCTTAGTTTGAGCTATCAAGTTTTCCTCTCCAGTGAGAAACAGATCATCCACGTATAAGACTAGGATAACTGGATGATTTTGAACAATCTTTATATAAAGATTTGGATCTGCTATGCTCTTGGAGAATCCAAAACTTTGTAGAAAATTGTCTATTCTACCATACCAAGCTCTCGGAGCTTGTTTCAACCCGTACAGGGCTTTCTTGAGTTTGCACACATGAGATCTTTTATCAAGTATCACAAAACCTTCCGGTTGCTCAATGTATACTTCTTGCTCAACTTCATCGTTAAGAAAAGCAGTCTTAACATCCATCTGGTGAAGTTTCCAACCAAAAACTGCTACAAGTGAGATAATAATCCTGATTGAAGTATACCTGACAACTGGAGCAAAAATCTCGTTGTAGTCAATTCCTTCTTTCTGAGAGAAACCACGAGCCACAAATCTTGCCTTGTATTTCTCAATGCTGCCATCTGTTGCATGCTTTGTCTTATAAAGCCATTTTGAAGTTACTACAGATTTGCCGATGAGGTCTAGGAACTATGGTCCATACATCATTCTTTAAAATAGATCATATTCTTCATTCATAGCATCTTTCCATACTTGATGTTTGGAGGCATCAACAAATGTGGAAGGTTCTGAATCAATTACAGTATTTAAATGAGCTATGAGACCGGAGTACTTATCTGGTTTCTTGCTTTCTCTGAAGGTGCCCTTAGGAGCTAAATGCTTTTCTGCTTCTTTCAATATCTCTCGACACCAAGTTGGTTTTCTTTTAGTAGGAGGTATCTCCATTGGAAACTCAATAGTATCCCTTGAGAGGTCCACTGGAAATTCTAAGGTTTCCTCCCTCTGCTCATCTGGAAGAGGAGAGTCTGAAGGGTCTAGTGGTGGAGCTTCCTGCTCCTCTGAATCACATGGTAGTTCTCTGGCCCAATGAAAAGTTGTTTCTTCATGAAAAGTCACGTCTCTGCTTACTTCAATGAAATTTTGGCCAGGGATATAAATCCTGTAAGCTTTTGAGGTCTCATTGTATCCCACAAAAGTTCCTTTCTTGCCAGAGGGCTCTAGTTTAGTCCTCTTCTCTTTTGGAATGTGTATATAACTAGGCTGCCAAAGATTCTTAAATGATCAACTAAGGGCTTACATCCGATGAAAACTTCTTCAGGAGTTTTCGCTTCAAGGGCTTTGTGAGGACATCTATTCTGAATGTAGACTGTAGTACTGGCAGCCTCAGCCCAAAGTGATAGAGGTAAGTTTTGATCATGCATCATAGCCTTGGCTGCTTCATAGATAGTTCTATTCTTTTTTTCAGCAACCCCATTCTACTGAGGGTTGTATGGTACAGTTAGCTCCCTCTTAATTCCAGAGGCTCGACAGAGTAAGTCGTATTTGAAGGAGTCAAATTCCTTACCGTTATCTGTTCTGAAAACTCGGATGTGTCTCAGTTTGATTTTCAACAAGATTCTTGAAATCTTGAAATCTGCTAAAAGATTCATCTTTAGTTTTTTACGAAATAAATCCAAGTTTTACGCGAACAATCATCAATAAAAATGATATAATAAATACAACCATTCATAGAGGATGCAGACATGGGCCCACAACGGTCAGAATGAATTAAATCCAAGATTCCATTTGATTTTCTATTACTAAGAGGATAGGGTTTCTTTATGTTCTTACCAAGTGAACAACCTTTACAATCACTATCATGCTCAATAGAAAATACTGGCATACCTGTCACCATCTTTTGCAAACCTGGAAGTTCATTGTAATTGAGGTGTCCAAATCTCTTGTGCCAAAGCTCGCAGGGATTGATCGTCTCATGAACTAGAGCTTGAATAACCTGACTTGAAATCTTATAAAGTGCACTCTCACGAGTTCCAATGGTTATAATAGTACTTAAATCTTCATTTGAGGACCATAAGAGGGCCTTTCCTTTGGAGAAAGCTACTGAATAACCTTTACTTTCTAAAACTGGAACAGAGATTAAATTTTTCTTTAGACCAGGTACATAAAAAATTTCATCAATGTGAAAGATATTACCTGAGTGAAACCGGAAAGAGGTAGAGCCAAAACCTTTTATGTCATAGGTGCCATCATCACCTAGTTCAACCTTTGCCTTGTATTTCTTGTCTTGATAGTTTGCAAGGTTTTGTTTGAAGCTTGTCATGTGTCTGCCATTTGGAAGCATCGTTGTCTATTAGCCAAATCTCCTCTGACTTGGTGATAGTGCCGGAAAGAGCTGAGATGAGATAATATTCCTTATGTTGTTCTTGCTCTTTAGTGGCAGCTCTGGTTTGTCTTCTTTGAGGCTCCTCTTGGGGTTTAGCCTCTTCAGTGGCAACTGAGGCTTGAAATCTTCCTCTTCTTTTCTGCTGAAGTGGAGGACTCCTGCAATCTCTTGCATAATGTTCTAGCTTATTGTAGTTAAAACATTTAACTTTAGATAAATGAGGATTGAGATGAGATAGCTTAGCTTGGGGTTTCTTACCTTTGCCTTTTGACTTAGGCAACTTTTTCCATTTATTGGTCTTTGCTGCAAGGGCATGATCTTTCAGAATTGGATAGTCATTTATGTTGTTTAGTCTTCCTTCTTCTTCTAAGCAGTCATGCCACAACCTTTCAAAATTAGGTTGGGATTCTCTTCCATTCACGGAAGCAAGAAAAACTCCCCAAGCATCAAGAAGTCCATCAAAGGCTGTTTGGACAAGGTCATCATCATCTACAGGAACTCCTATTGCAATAAGTTGATCCTTAGTTTGAGCAATTTTGGAGAAGAAGGTGGCAACTGTATCATCCTTTCCCACTTTCAAAGTACGTAATTGTTTCTTCAAAAGTCTTTTTTGAGTAGGTGCCTTCTTCTCATAGAGGTTTGCCAAAGCATCAAAACAATCTTTGGCAGTCCTTAGATGACCAATGATGGGCATCATGTTGTCCTTGATAGAATAAAAAATGATACTTTTAGCCTTGGTTTGCTTCATTTTATATGTTKCCCTTGCTGTGTTTGTGGTAGGTTCTTCAATCTCCCTAGAGATAAAATCTTCTAGATCATTCTCTTCAAGAATGTTTATTATTCTGTATTTCCAAGCATTAAAGTTTGCAGCCCCTACAAGTCTGTCTTCAGCTTTAACTGATGAAGAAGCCATGCTTAGATCTGAGTTAGTTTAGATGGTTGATCTCTGCAAAACAACCCTAACAAAGTGGATCTGTGTAGGCTCAAGATTAGATCCTTGAGCTCTCTTCACACCTTTAGCTCTGATACCATGTTAGAATTAGGGCAATAAAGYAGAACAAAAGTGTCTTTTTAAATTTCAGTGGGAATAACACCTAGATCTTATATTCAGAAAACAAATCTACACTGCTTGAACAGAGAAAACAAACATATGTGCTTAGATCTAAGATAGTTTAGTTATTTAGTTAAAGAGTAGATCTAGAATAAACATTAGTTCTGATCTATAATGTTGGTATAAATTTTATACAGATCTAAACTCAAAATGAAACACAGTCTTATCATGAGCAGTAAACCAAACTTTAGAAACAAAGAGTAAGAACCAAACTCAATATATAGTCCAGATCTGATAACATTCAATGCTGATACATAAATCTAGATAGATCAAAACAAAAACTCAAAGCAAAATCCAGATCTGATAATGATAAATTGAATAGATAACTTACCTTGCCCTGAAGTCTTACCTCTAAAGAAGTCACAGCCACACACTAGAGATGCAATACCATTTGTAATTATGCTCAGACAAACTCCAGCTCATAGACCCAACATATACGTTGGATCTCTTGCCAAGAGAAGAATAGATTTTCTTGCCACCAAGAAGATAGGGCCACAAGGATTTCACACATGCATTTCTAAAGTCAAACCCTCAATAGAAAGTTTCAATCACCCAAACCCTCACATAGAAATTCTGTTGATAAAAACCCTCACACAAAATTAGCTTAAGGGAGGTCGTGGCTCAAAACAGGACAGGTCTGGACAGCTGCAAAGGAGGGCCGCAGGTCTGGACAGTTGCAAGAAGGGTCGCACCACAAATAGTCCACAAGGGGAGCTGCACCACACAACAGTCCTCAAAAGGGGGGGACATACCCAACACAACAGTCCTCAAAGGGGAGACGCAACAACAAACACTCCAACAGCAAGAAGGCCGCAGCAATAGTAGCCTCAAGGGAGCCTTACCACAACACAACAGACCTCAAAGGGAGCCGTAGCAACAAACACTCCAACAGCAAGAGGGCCACAGCAACAATACACTCCAACAACAAATGACAAGAGGGGCCGCAGCAAGGAGAGAGGATCCGCTCACCTTAGGAACTCAAGAGCATAAAATAAAAGTGTGTAATGTGAAGGGTAGAGGGTAGGTTATTTATAGTTTAGGCTAGGGCATAAATAAAAGAAATTAAATTAAAAATACTTATTAAAAATAACATGTTTAAATTAAGTTAATTTAAACATGTTATAATTAACATTTTAATTTAAACTTTACTTTAACCTTTAAGACAAAAACAACAAAACCCCAAACCAACACAAGCAAGGGTAAAGGAGGGTTTAGGTGGGGTAGCTTGGTGGCAATACTTGTCCATTCATATTCAAGGTGACCTTATTAACTTTATTATCATTGCATATGGAATACATCCCTTATGTGGTCATGCCCACCTTCAAGGAGGGTCATATACCAACAAAGAACCTGATCGAGGATTAAGTTGCCCTAGAATATTTCTGGGGTCTTATCCACCAAGGTGCAAGACCAAGGATCAACCCATGCCCCAGGCATGGGTACCCTGGACCATGTCTAGGGGCCCTAGACATATCTAGGGGCTTTAACTACTTGGTCCCAGACCAAGAACCCCAGTCATATACTGGGGTTCCTCTCAGGGGTCTTTACTGCTTGGTCCCAGACCAAGAACCCCAGGAGTGTACTGGGGGCCCTAGTTCACAACTAGGGTCCTTTGCCATGGCACTGACTGTTTGGTCCCAGACCAAGTACCCTAGGAGTGCACTGGGGGCCCTAGATCTCGGCTAGGGTCTTTGCCATCCTCCCGGAGAATGGCTCTTGCAGCTGCTATAAATTTAACACAAACCTTAGAAAGCTATCCTATAGGAAAACAACTAGGGTAGTCCACTACAAACCCTAGAAATAGTCCTATGTCCTTTAACAAGCTTTAAAAATGATATCAAAGGAAGTTAGTCAACTACAAATCTTCCTAGCATTTACAAGATAAGATCTATCCAAGAAAAATACAAGGTAAAATGCACTATCACCATTTTGATAAGAACATTCACACTTAATACATTCATAAATAAATCAACAAAAACTTAGAAAGACCACTTACTAGGTAAATCAATGCTCATCCATGAAACCCTAACTCTGAAATCATCCATCAAGCATGAGAAAGAATCCATATATCATCTCTTCAAGAAGGTGCATGTGGCGTAAGCTATCCATTCATTAACAAAAGAGAAAAGATAAAAGAGACAAGTAGTAGTAATCTCCACAAGTTGTAATTATCTCAAATGAGGGAGCACTTCCTCTATTTATATGAGGAAACCAAGCGCTTCACCTCATTTAGCTTATATCCTCGCCCCTAAAACATACCAATATCCATGATACAAGGTGGATAGGTCTAGGCTGACCCCCAAAAATGCCTCTAAGACAATGATACAATGTTAAAACATGAAAATGTCCCTCAAAAACAACACGTGTGAGTGCATAAGGTTAAAGAAGGGTGATGTCATCTCTAAATGGGCTCCAAAAGTGATGTCTCTCCCCAAAAGGTTGAAAGCATCATCAAAAGCCATGCATCCTTATCAAGAAGGTTACATCTCCTCATAAACAAGGTGCCAACTCATCATCCAAGTGCTAGGTCGGCTCAAGCAAGTGTCACATCATCCTCAAGTGTGACGTCCCATCACATGTGCAACATCCATGCTCCCAATCATGACGTCATCAAGGAAAAGGGCTCCATGACCTCTCCAAAGAGGTGTAACATCATCCAACCAAACCTCAATGTCCTCTAAGGGGTGCAATGTCATGAAGGGGCTCCCTTCTCTCTCCAAGTGACACGTCAAGCTCATGGTGCAACGTCCTATCTCCCAGGTTCAACGTCCAAGGTCCAAGGTGTGTTGGAGGGTGTTAGGAAGCATGCCAAGTCAACACAAAGTCCAATGTTCATCATCAAGGCTCCAACATCCTCCATGAAGTGCAAGGGAAGCCTCACCAATGTCCTCCAAAGGACCATGTCATAGGGTGCATCATCATCAAGCATGGGCTCAGTGAATCAAGTGAGACCAACCATCCTGGATACAAGAGTCATTAGAATCATAAAAAGTGAGTTACATCTTAATGCAAAAGCCACATAAGTAATTCACATTAGGTATCTTCTTCAAAATTCACACTAGCTTATGACTTTATGCAATTTGCCAAGTTTAGGTATGGGAGGACCATCACAAAACCCTATTAGGTGTGCCAGTCAATGTTATCAAAACTGGAAATCGGACCGGACCGGTTGACCCCAAAAATGAGAAACTGGACCGTATCAAAAAAAAAACCTGTGGACCAAAAACTACATAAAATATTCAAATTAAAAAAAAAACATATATATTCATGTGCATCAATATGAACCCAAACCATTTATACACAAATATGCAAAGATTCTCATTTATAGAGCAAGTAAGAGTACATATAACCAAAATAGCACCAAGTGCAATAATATAGTTTCTGTTATAGTTTGATTGATTTTATAGTTAACATGTGTGTAACTTTAATGGAGTGGAGGCATATTATTGTATGCTATTCATGTTGAATTTTCTCTATGCTAGGCTCAAGCATGAGGTTTATTTCATTTAGCATGTACTTGAACCATAAACAAATGCAACAACACCATACACAAGTGCTGCAATAACCAAGATCACAAGAAGAATAACCATGCACAAGAACACAAGAAATATCATGGGAAACCCTTCTACACAAGGGAAGAAAACCCAACAATTCTTTGCTATATTCTCAAGAGAAGATCCCCCAACCATAAACCCTAGATGCACACAAGAAGGTGCTCTACAACCTTGAAACTACCACCCAAGAGACCGCGCACCTTAGCCTTAAAGGTAGGTCTGAAATTTCCAAATGACAAGTGACAAGTGTGTTTCCTCAATGGGGAAATCACCTTTATTTATACAAGACCAAACACAGCAATAGGTGTGTCTATTGGCAAAACAGGGCCGACCTCAATAACTCAGTAATATAATTAATTATAACAATAACATTAATTATCTTTTACATATGGTGGGGCCGACTTGTACCCTTTACATCACAATTAGAGTTACAAGTAAATCTTACACTTAGACAATATAGCAAGGGATCCACACGTCCACTAGTGCTTAGCCACTAGGGACACGTCCACCTGTGCTCAACCACAGGGACGCTATACTCAACAGGGCTCTATCTCAACTGAGTCCACAGGAGAATCATCTGGAGTACCATCTGAAGCCTGACTCAACTGAGTCCACAGGAGTACAAAGGCAGGAGACCACATCGACTCAACTCTCACAAAGGAGAACGATACACCCATCACATGGGCACACCCAACACATGGGCTCTCTCACGGGTCGACTCAACTCAATCCAGAGGAGAACGTATCATGGAGAATGTCACACGACGTTGCAATCATCAACACTCCCTCTCAGCTAGGGAGACATTCTCCACCAGGCCAAGCCTCTCACGAAAGTACTCGAACTTTGTCATGGCAAGCGGTTTGGTGAAGACATCTAGAATCTGCTCATGTGTAGAAAGGTACTGCACGTGTACTGCTTTCCTTTGTACCATATCTCTGATATAATGGTATTTGATCTGAATGTGTTTCGATTTATCATGAAACACAAGATTCTTTGAGATCTTCACACAGCTCTGGTTATCACAATGAATAATAGTGGAATCCATCTTATGACCAAATAAATCAGCAAGGAGCTTGCGAAGCCACACTGCTTCGCGAAGTGCCACACATAACGCTATGTACTCTGCTTCTGTGGTACTCAAAGCCACAGAGCTTTGTTTCCTACTGCACCAAGAAACCATGGCAAACCCCAAAGTAAACCAACAACTAGATGTGCTCTTTAGGTCCACTACGCTCCCTGCCCAATCTGCATTGGCATATCCATGCAATCTCATGTCTACACCGGAGGCATATCTCAAGCCATATCCAATGGTGCCTCGTAGATATCTCAATACATGCTCCACTGCTATCCAATGAGTCTGTCTCGGCTGACTCATAAAATAATTGAGTACATTCACGGCATAGCATATATCAGGTCTGGTGTTAACCAGATACATCAATGATCCAATCAACTGTCGATAAAGGTGTGGATCAATCTCTCCTGAATTAGTAGAAGCCTCGTTCATTTTCTTCAGATCCATCACCATTGGTGTAGGCATGGATTTGCAGTTTGTCATACCGAACTTCTTCAATATCTCCATTGTATATTTTCCTTGACTCAGGAAAATATCGTCAGTCCTCTGCCATACTTCTAGTCCCAAGAAGTAGTGCATCATACCCAGATCCTTCATCTCGAATTTAAAAGTCAATGCACACTTGCATTCAACAATAAGTCTTTCTGAACCGGTGAGGAATAAGTCATCAACATACAGGACCAAGATCAGGCACTCGTCACCAACAATGTGATAATATAGGCTTGGATCAACAACACTCTTGTTGAATCCCAAACTCATCAGGAATCCATCCATCTTCTCGTACCAAGCACGAGGTGCCTGCTTTAGTCCATACAAGGCTTTCTTCAACCTGCACACATGAGATTTCTGCTCACGTATCATGCATCCTTCTGGCTGCTCGATGTAAACTTCTTCCTCAATCTCAACATTGAGAAAGGTTGTCTTTACATCCATCTGATGTAGTCTCCAACCCATGGATGTTGCTAGTGCAATGATAGTATGGATGGAAGTGTATCGGGCTACAAGAGAAAATGTCTCCTCATAATCAATTCCCTCCACCTGTGAGAATCCTCTAGCTACAAATCTTGCTTTGTACTTCTCGACACTTCCATCAATTGCATGCTTGATCTTATAGATCCACTTGGAAGTCACTATAGACTTCCCTTCCGGTCTCGGAACAATATCCCACACATCATTCTTCATGATGAACTGATACTCTTCGGTCATGGCATCTTGCCGAACCTGCTGACCTGTTGCTTCTCTATGACAAGAAGGCTCAATATCAATGATGTGGCTCATGGCTGACATGTAGCTCGAGAACCTCTGTGGCCTCTTGCTCTCTTGGAATGTGCCTCGAGGGGTTGTGTGTCCCTCTGCCTCCTGCAAAGTCTATCGAGCCCAGGAAGGCCTTTTATGGCCTACTGCAATGTCTATGGGAGCATCTACTGGAGCTACTGGATCAACTGGATCAATGGTTGTCTCCCTCTGAACTGCAGAAGGGGGAGAAGGTATTGTCTCTTCCTTCTTCTCAAATAGTTTGACTCTCTTTGAGTCAAGTGACTCCCTCTGAAGTCTGAAGGATAGACATCTTCCTTTTCTAGTGTTGCTAACCTGGAGACATTCCATGTCTTCTTAGGTCCTCTACTGTCTCTACAGTGCTATGTTGGCCTCCTATACTAGGATAATAACCAAGATGACCTCCTGTAGGGATAACAATAAAAAATGGCCACATGTACTAGGATAATAACCAACCAAGAAAATTTGGACTCCCGTACCAGGGATAATGGTCCAAGTCATGAGGGCTCCCATACTAGGGATAATACCCTTCATTATCAAAATGCAAGCAACTACAGGGTGCTGATGAAATCAAATAAGGAATGTAGTACAAAACTTACCTTAGTCTACAGTCATGCTTATCTTGCTTTTGGTCCTTCTCAGAAGGCTTAGAAGAAGAATGCCTCATCTTTCATGTCTTCATCTCTTTGAGGTGGTTCTGGATCAACGTCAGTAGTGGATGCAAATTGTCTTCCTTTCTTCTTGGTAGGACAATTTCTCGCAAAGTGTCCATACTTGTCACATCTGAAACGTTGGATCTTTGATTTGTCTTTTCTATGATCATGATCTGAAGTTGATGAAGTCTTCTCATCTCTGAATGCTTTACTGAAGCTTCTTCTATTTCTTTCTCCTTTCTTTGTATGAAAAGCAAGAGCATGATTGTCATCATGAGGAGAGTCTTGCACTCCTCTATCTGTAATTCTGATTTCTTCATGGGTACAGTCTATCCATAGACGATCAAAAGTAGGTAGTTCTGCTCTACCACTGATACTTTGAAGAAATGGTTCCTAATGTCTTGGGAGAGCATTGAGAGTAGTCAAGACAAGTTCTCTGTTTGATATGGTTTCTCCAATGGCACCTAGCTGATCTCTGATCTTTGAAATCTTCATGAAGAAGGTAGCAACAGTGTCAGCTTTTGTCATCTTGATATTTTGAAGCTGGCCCTTCAATGTAAGAGCTTTGCAGGTGTTGTTAATCTCAAACATATTCTTCAATGCATCATACATCTCATAAGTTGTCTTTAAGTTGGCAATACGAGGTAGGAGATGATCTCTCACTGATTAGATGATTATCTTCCTTGTTTTGACGTCATCTTCCTTCCATTCTTCCTTCTCTTCATCGGTAGTTGTTTCCGGTAGAGCCTTTTGTATCACATTCAATAAGTCATCCTCTTCCAAGGTGATCTTGTTAATATTATGGTAGCTGCGGGAGGTATTTACCTCCACGTGTGAACCTGACGAGAATAGAAGACTCTGGAAAGCAAGAGAAAACCCTAATGAGTTGGCTAATAACCCTAGAAGTCTTGTTGGCTCAAGAAGATAATTTACATTAGGTTATTAGCCTCCAAGAGAAGAAGTCGGCTAGAAATAATATTAATATACTGAACAGACACATATCCAGAAGGAGAAGTCGGCCCCAACAAATTTGGCAGAACCAGTATAAATATAGGCGCCAATTCTCATTTGACAGCATCTCAGAGTTTCAGTTTCCAGTTTGGTGCGCACTGCAGCCCCAGTTTGGTGCGCATGTGTGGAGGAGGGCTGCAGGTGCAACTGCAGCAGAAGCTAGTTTCAGTGTTGGCTTGGACTATCTATTGGCTAGGGTTTGGACTATCTGATCAGCTCTTTGTGATGCGCTATCCTTGGGGAAAGGTGCGCTACCCTTTGTTTGGCTATCTGGCCTAGGGTTTTCTTCCGGAGGAATTCTCAGTCAAGGTTAAGGTGCTCGGAGGGTGGCTTCGGCCTATGGTTGGGTGACGAGGGTATCGTCAATGGTAAAACGAGCACACCATCTTCTATATTCTAACAGGTTATGGGCCTACACATCCTTCATTCAGTCTAAACACTGGAAGGAGGCATAGCCGCTAGGATATTGAGCTCGCTGAGGAATTGTCGCTAGGGTTACTAGCAGAAGCAGCTTCCAAGGCACTACAGCTAGGGTTACTAGCAGGTGCAGTTGCAGAAACCCTAAACCTCTTGTTGAGGCACCTTAAAGTGAATGGATTGACCTAATCTCTGGATAGATCAGTGCGCCCTAGCCCAACACATCTCCTGGTACTCTTAGAAGGCCAAGATGTGAAGTTTGGATTTCTGGTCAAATCTAGGGTTTGACCAAGTCAAGCAAGCCATGACGAACTCTATGAAGTCTGAGAACCAAGTTAGATGGAGCCTCTAACTTCAGAGCATGGAAGACAAGGATTGACCTCATCCTTGCTAAGTGTTGGCGTTGGAAGTCACTCTTAGATTGCAGCAGGAGCAAAGCCCGACGCCCATTAGTTTTAAGTCACGATTTGTTTTAAAGGGGTGATCGAATGGATAGAGACTCAAGAAGATATCGCTCTAACTCAGAAAACCGAGCTTGGTATGTAGGAAAACAAAGGAGGTCTTGATCTAACTTCAGTCAGTGAGTTGATTATAAAATGAGCAGATGGAAGACTTAGTGAGATGAGTGAGCAAGACTGCTTTGGGCATCAGGCCTTTCAGCAGCTTGAGGAGGAAAAACTCAGAATACAAGATCCTCTTGGTCCAGAGTTTCGGAGAACTAAAGGGTGACTTGACTGGATCTTCCAATTCCAAATCATGCAGTGTTGAGAAAATACAAGAACTGATTAGAAACAATACAACTATTACAATGATCCAATGTACATCATCCTATAACAGTGCACTCGATTGGATCCTCCAATTCCGAGTTGTTCTAACACAGTGTACACAGAGAGATGGAAAGAGGCTAACATTCATAAGGCAAGAAGTCTCAAATGCCAATACATAACCAGAACAACCAGTGCTTCATCAAAACTTTACAATCAGGAGCCTAGATCAACCATCGATCCCTACAAAAATGGCAAAAATGCCTACATATACTCCACTCTCGCCCAGTAGAGGCGTCTTAGGACTTTCAAGGTGTGGTGTCTCCTCAGTCAAATCTGGCCTGAACTCCTTTGTCAGACGTCACCTTAACTTTGCATGGCCTTTGCAAGGGAGGTAGCTGAAACATTAAAGGCTAAAATAGCGTGTGCAGACTCCTCTGGTCAGACGAGAACTCGTCATGACTTCTTTGGAGAAAACCAGCATACAGGACCATCTCAGGCAGACTGCCTGCCGGAACCTCCATGCTTTGCATTTAATGAGTGAGCCGAGGTTTCAACTACCTCCATCCACCTTCATTTATTTTTAGCAAGGACCAAGATCGAGGTTGAGTTGAACTGGTCTCTGGAGAAAGCGGTGATCCCTTCTGCAACTAAACCCGGCGCTTCGGCCCTTTGCGCAGTTCTTTCTATCGCTCCCAAGTGACCACGAGCTGTGACCCTGTGCTTATCTTCAAAGGCGCTTTCGGCATTTCGCGTTTCGTTGATAGGAGGAGGCTGCTCCTTGTGCTTCAAAGTTACGAAAGGCGAGGTGGCGACATAGCCTAATCGTGCGCCACATACCCCTCCTTGATCGGACGGCCTGGATAATTTCGGCGAGACTGTCGGCCCGGGTCCTAGACGCCCTCAGCACTTCGCGTCTCGCGGCTAGGAGGATGCTGGTCCTTGTTCTTCAAAGTCGCGATAGGCGAAGTTGCGATAGAGCCTAATCGCGTGCCACGTACCCCTCCTTGATCGGGTGGCCTAGATCATCTCGACAATATTATGGGCCCAGGTCCCGAACGCCTTCGGCACTTCACGTCTCGCAGCTGGGAGGAGGCTGATCCTCGTTCTTCAAAGTCACGATGCGTGAAGAGGCGATAGAGCCTAATCGTGCACCACGCGTCCCTCTGGATGGACGGTCCTGATCATCTCGGCAATATTGTGGGCCCAAGTCCCGGACGCCTTCGACACTTCGCGTCTCGCAGCTGGGAGGAGGCTAATCCTCGTTCTTCAAAGTCGCGATGCGTGAAGAGGCGATAGAGCCTAATCATGTGCCACGCGTCCCTTTGGATGGACAGTCCTGATGATGTCGGCGTTTTGGGACTTGTTTCATCATATGGTCTGCACTAGCACCTTTTCCCCAGGCCTGTTCCTCTGTGACCGGGCGCCAAGATCGTGGGCCCAACTCCTGAGTGCTTTCGGCGCTTCGCGTCTCACGGCTGGGAGGAGGTTGATCCTCGTTCTTCAAAGTCGCGATAGGCGAAGTGGCGACATAGCCCAATCGTGCGCCACGTGTCTCTCCTTGATTAGACGGCCCAGAACACTTTTGGCGCTACTGTGGGCCCGACATTAAAAGCTCTTTGCATTTCACGATTCGCGAGTTCGTGGGTCGAATACCCTCGGCTCCTCTTTTCCAAAGTCCCGAGACGCAAGATGGTGATACGGTTATAGCTCTTTTATTGTCAGCGCCCTCCACACGTAACCGTCGGCCAAGGCTCAAGTGCTAGCGCCTCTCGCAGCTCGCGACCTCGCGAGTTGGAGTGTCGAACTTTGGCATTCTCCCCTTGCGAAGCCCCGAGACGCGATGGTCAGTGATGGTTGACTCCCCTTTGAACACTTCTCGTAACTCGCGATCTCGCGTGACCAAAGGATATGGTCCGCCCTTCGAATTCACGAACCCCGAGTCCGAGAAATAATCCCACGCTTAAACTGATCACGATCAATGGCCCTAGTAACTTCGCGAGTGCTCCATGGAGAATTCCGACCGTTCACTTCCTTGAAAACTTCTACGCTATACTTGGCGCGACTCGGTTGACTGCAATTACCCACCGATCGTTGCTCTGCCCTGTCGATGAATCCTTGTCGTTGGAAACAAAATGCCCGCTCACTTGATTGGTAGCCTGAAACGAGATTTTTCTGTGCTACGCTTGGGCGCTTCTCGTGTAGGCTGCAGACCTGGATACTCTTATGCCCAAGACAAGAATTGTTGCTAACACTAAGAATAAAGTGCTGGATATTGTGAAAGGAAAGATCGTGAAGCCAGAGTTTGAAGAAGGAGAGGAGAAGGAACCACAAAATGTTGCAGCTATGGAGAAGTTCAAAGATGTTGACATCAATGCCATGCGTATCATAGTGGATTCCATAAAAGACCACTTGATACCCTACATCTCCCATCTTGACTCATCGAAGAAGATGTACGATGCCCTAACAAATCTCTTCTCGGTCAGAAACATTGGACAAGTTATGAGTCTGAAGAATGAGCTCCGTGACATGAAGATGAATGAGGATGACAGCATAACATCATACTTTGTAAGGATCTCCTAGTTAAGAGATCAACTACAAGCTATTGAAGAGATCACTTCAGAGAAGGAATCGGTGAACATAGTACTCAATGGTCTTCCCAAGACATGGGATGCATTTTCCGCAAGCATGAACACAAGAAAGGAGTACCCGACATTTAAAGAACTTTGGACTTGTTGTGCTCAAGAAGAATCAAGGATCAGTGCAAAAGAGAAACCCCAAAAGAAGTACGATGATCAAGCCTTCATGGCAAGATTCAAGAACTTCAGGAACAAAAGGAAGTTTGGTTCAAGAAGGAAGCCAAATCAAGAGAAAGACATTTCAAAAGTACAATGCTTCAATTGTCAAAAGTACGGTCACTACAAGAATCAATGTCCCGAACTAAAGAAAAGGAAAGAGAAACACGAAGCATTGATTGTCGAAGAAAAGGAACCTACAAAGAAGACTAAGCAGGATGGAAGAGACTTCTTCTTCTAAAAAGGTAACAACACTCTTCTTATTTCTTGTACATATCTTGTTTGCATCGTCTCTGTACATATCTTGTATATCTATCTCTTAGAAAGATAAAATGTTCCAAGAAGAACTATATCCATGGAAGAACAACAAAATAAGGATTACTATAC